>JANKYE010000009.1:6435068-6445565 GCA_032467995.1 Erythroxylum dillonii | reverse complement strand
TATGTAATTATTAGACAATATTTGAAAGAAAAACAAAAAATAAGAAATAAAAACTAATAACTAAAAATTACAATAGAAAAATAAAAGTGAAACTAAATGAAGGCTTTTGGTTGTTCAGAGATTTAGAAAAAAAAAGGAAACTTCAAGCAAACATGCAAATAATCAACCAATTACGATTACTCCAGACCATCTCCAGGAACAACATCACTCCTCAAATTTCATTTTCATTTTTCACAAGACAGCAAATTTTGATAAAAATTTCGGACCAGCTCAAGGAGATCTTTATTTATCTTCATATTTCCTATTTCAGGGACTTCGTGCCAGACATTAATAGAGCAAATAATGAAATTAAAGCTTTACCATAAGAGCCTGATTCTCTGGATTGATGTTTTCCAAGAAAACTCTTCTGTGCAATCTTTGCTGCTCTATCAGAGGATTTTTTGCTAAAACCTTGCGCATATCAGCAACAATGTTCTGTACAAAGATAAACGCAGACCTAACCTCTTAATTGAGATAAAGTAGAGTACATATTTGCTTAACAGACAAGTAAGCATCTCACGTTGATTTTGTTCGCATCCAAATGACTGATGGCAAGATGGGTCTTGATGCGCCAATGAGATTTCTGGCTAAGATTTCTAACAACACTCACAGAAAACTTATGGTTTGGAATATGCACTGCTTCACGATCATCACCTCTTATAACTGTTGGAGACCACCAGCCCACTTGCTGGAACAATACAAAATCCAATACTTAGATGGGAAAAAGGAGAACATGTCAAGGGACCTAATCAATTTCTCATCTGTTCTAATGAACATTCAGTTCACTAGCGCCTAGATTCACATGGAACCACAGACGGGAAATTTAATGCAAGATAATTTGTGACCATATTTTTGCTAGTTCATGATTTTTGCTAGCTTGCCAGACTTATACTCTATTTCCTTTTGTAATTATTAGAGAAAGAAGAAAAACGAACCTCAACAGTACCAGATACTTCATACCCTTCAATCTTTGTTTGAATCCAGTCATTCAATACAAATGGCCGTGTTGTATGGATCATTACACTTGAGAGGAAATTTGTGAATATCTGAATGAACAAACAATGCCTCAGTTGAAGATGCACTTAATCATGAATATTTAGAGAAATTCAAGGAAGACTGGATTGAACTTAGGCTATGAAAATAAAATATTTTACATAAACAATGTGCACAGCAAAGTCAAAATATACCTCCCGACCAGCAAGGGTTAGCAACACTGTTCCCAGACCCCCAGCTGTTAGGCACTTTTGGGTGGAGAAACCCAAAAGTTCCATAAACAATGATACAGCCGCAACCCAGACAGCAGTATAAACAGCTTTTCCAGCAAAACTAATGCCCATCTGCCAAAAGGAACACATTGCAGATCTGAGCCACATTTCAGCCATACAACTTCAAAATATAGTAACACAAGATAACAAACCATAAATTTAAATGATGCCATCATAATTCACAAAACTTAACAATCTAACATGAAAATACATGCATCCAGAGGGTAATTAGACACAAAAGATCTTATTATGTTATCAGAGAAAAAAAATGCCATGTCAGCTCAATAGGTTGCCACACAGTAGAGCCGCCACCAGTGGTCTACGTAAATCCTACAAGAGCATGCAGTAGAGATCAAGAGATCAAGGCTCCACACCTATAGAGGAGTGATTGGTTCCTATTCACCACATAAAAGAGATAAAAATGTCCAACTCAGGTTTCCGCATAGTAGGTAAAAAAGAGTTTAAAAGGTGTTGTAGAATTAGTTTCTTCAAGCACATTAAAATAAGTATATGTAAGTCTTACACATACATAACTTGGATCTCATTGTTGGAAAAACATGCGGCCAATGATTCACAAAATCAGGTCATCCAACATTGGAAGTAAAAATTTCCTTTCCAATTTTAAATCTTAAAATACTGACTTCGATTAATTTTCTTCCAAAATAAAATGTATAATTACAGACATCAAAAGTCATGGAAGCATACATTTCTTGCATTGTCAGAATCATTTGCATCAGAGAAGAACTTTTGTGCTTCTTCAATCAAGCTGCAAGCAGAAGAAAGAAGTCATACTTAAAATCACAACGCAGGATTAGTCATCAAAATTGTCAAACAACTCAAACTGACAATCAAGCACAAAAATATGACTGAAGTGCTACATGAAACTGAACATAAAAGATACAAGCACAATCAACAAGCATAAACCAATATAAAAGGCAAACCAAACAAACAATCAGCCTTTGCTGAGAACCAAGACAACTGGGAAGTAAAAGGGATAAGCACCAATACAATATAGATGACTCCATAAAGGAAATAAGGATCCCAAAATGATTATTGATGAATCAATAATATGCAAGTGACCAAAAGAATGAATAGATTGCAAAAGTTGTGACGACAGCATTTAGTTTTTTTTTTTTTTTTTTTTTTTTGAGAAGTGAAGACAGCATATAGTTGCAATATGCTGCATGGTAAACAAGAAAGTTGAATGTTGCCAAAGCAAGGCAATTCAGTGTTCACCAGATCAACTTGATTATTTTCATAAAGAATGGACAATCCCTGACTAGGGATGGCAAAAGGGCTTGGACTCGGATTGAAGTCAACGGACAAATCCGATTTGTCTGAGCTTTAGGTTCGGCTTGGGCCTATGGGCTTATCATGAATGGGCTTTTCGGTCCAGCCCAGGGGGCATAAAAATTTTCAAGCCGGGGCCTGGCTCATCACTAACCCTATCCCTGGCTATTAACCTACCAAACAGTAACAACCAATTTCAATTTACCACTTATATACAACAGACAAAATTGACAAAACAACTACCTTGACAAACAAGAGGCAAATGCCAATACAGTTGACAATGATCGCACAAAACTGAGAACCCGTTGTTTCACAGCCTGGCTTGCTTGTGATGGGAGAATTACCGGATCCAATGCTCTGATATATTAGCAGCTACAGTTAGAACTAATCAAACAGTTGGAGATAGACATCTGGTAAAATGTTATGCCGATACCCGCAGATTAGTGTGGCTCCACTCCAAAGCAGTAAAGGCTGAAGATAAGATGTGACGACATAATTTGTATTGCTTCTTTTCCAACTATTATCAGATTTCTGCATCATCATAAGAATAAATGGGAGATCAAGAAGTTTGAGGAGTTAATTAGAAATTATTTTAGAAAGGCAAACAACTGTATTAATACATACATGGAGAAAAACCATTCTACCCAATCGTATAAGTGGGTCAAGACCCCATACAGAAAAGGCAATGATGCTCAGTGCAGGAATCAATTTCACCACAAGAGGACTTCCTTGTACAGCATTGTAGGTCCTAGGATGTGCATCACAACAGATGAGTATTACTATCAGACTCATGCATCCAATAAAGAAAGGGTGAAGATGACAAGTTAGCCGAAGAAAAATGAGAAAAAGGAAAATAAGTACAATCACTACTCTGACCACAATAATCTTTGGATGCATCATAGAAATTATAAAGTTCTTAGTCAATGGATATTTAAATGTATTGGCAGATCAAAATTTAAATACATTTATCCTTGTCCTTATAACATGAGAGAATAAAAATTAAAGAATGATAAGAAAGAGGATAGGAAACATTTAAAATTAGATTACCGTGGCACATTGAAAAAATTTTCTTGCAGACTATGACAATTGATACTACTAAACAGTTCAAAGTGGACAATATATCTTTATGCCAAAATCTACTTAATATGAGACCAAGAAAATTGAGAGTTAATCAGACATACAACTGGGAATCCAGAGACCTTTAAAATTCAATTAGTAATGTTAACACGACATGGTTGAAAATTATAAACCCGCACTTATAAATCGTGACTTATGAGTTATGACCCATATAAAATGTAATTTGTCCACTCACTAAAGCACCTCCATCTATTACTTATGGGGCTATTGAAGCATCAAACAATCCAATTCATTAAAGGCATACATTTATAGAACTTATAATCTCAAAGTTGTCTCAGTGAAGCATAGCACTACAGGAACAATTTTTCATGTAGATCACAACTATTGGTATCACTAAAAGGATTTGAGTTGTCCAAATCTTATGGCTGGTAAAATTTAAATTTAAAAGTAGAAGCAAATACAAATGTGAGTATACCTTGTCAGGACAACAGTAGCAGATTTTAGTACCGGAATGTCATTGCCTCCACCTGGTGTTAGAACAGATTGGCAGACGAAGACATTATATCTTGTAACCATAGGGTTTATTGGGCCCTTGATGCTGCTTAAAATATGAAGACTCCAAGCATCCTGCCGCTAAGATGCAAGGCCCAGTAATTCATAAAGCTCATATAGAAATCACATGCACAGATAAAAGGGTGAGCAAAAATCACGATAAGAAAATAGAGCAGCAGACATCTTGAAACAAACCAAGAACAATAGCAAGAAAACTATATTTTAAAATATACAAAACTCTCAAATCAAATAACTATACACAGAATAGTCGCAGATAATTAGAAATGTTTACGCATAGATAGAAAGACATACCAACCCATGTGATGAGAAATTAATGTTGACCATACTTGCTTTGTCCTTTACAATAACACTCTGTAAAAAACAACTCAATATGACATAGAGAACAGCGACATGTGTATCAAACTCCATCTTGAAAAGAGAAACAGTGATAAAATGAAGGACAACTCACACTACGTTGGCGATTGCACCCATGGATGTTTTGAATCATAAATTCACGAGACAATTTGATGGAAGTTGCATGCGTCATGGTAGGATTCAAAGGAAAGATTCCAATAGGAGGTCAATCTCATACAGTAGTTGAAACCCAATTCCGGCCCAACCCTATCTATTACTTTTAAAATGTGTTCAGATATTACACAACCAATTCAGAACCTGTAAACGTGATAATTAGACAGGCAGCCACTATAAACCACGCAAGAGTTAAAGAACAGGACAGCAAGTGAAATCAAGAATGACACGGCACTTGACTCCTAACAAATGAAAGCTTTTCCTTCAACTTGGAACAGAATGATTAAACAGGACCTAGTTAAGCTTCATCATTAAAAAAAGCTTCAATTTTCTTTTAGTCTACAGCTTCGACGACTTTCCTGGAAACCTATCCCAAAAGCTTAAATGAACTCCGATTTAAAGTAAACCCTAATTTCCAGAATGCCGAAGGCCTAGCTTCAGGAAGCGTCAACGCAAAATGAATTGCTGTATAGTTAAACCTAGCTAACCCAGATAAGCTTTCCAAGGCTACAAACGGAATCATAGAAACGAACAATTATAAACTGTTATAAAGCAAACATTCGTTTGTTTTCCTCATTTTCACAAAGAAAAAAAAAAGGTATGATAAATAAGAATAAACCGTTTCTTTTCACCGAGAAACAAACAGAAAATACTTTCCGAGAAAAATCTGGAGAAAAAGTAACGTGAAAAGATTACCTTCTTAAGAGAGAGAATGACAAATTACACCATACATTTCTCAATTGTAAACTGAACGTTTATGGCTAGGAAGGGCTGGCAACATCATCGATGTACTGGATTTGCTCTAACGTGCGCCAAAGGTTGAGTCCTCCTTCCTGCACGTGGACCACAAGGATCTTTAGAGTTTTGGATTTCGTTTCAATTATTTTATAATTTCTTTTTTTTGTTGGGATCCCAACCCTGAAGTTTTACGCGGCGCCTTGACGTGTTAGTATTGGTAAAGTGCGAGATGTGTGAAGTGTGGATGTTTGGTCTCCGGCTCAGCTTCCCAAAGTAAGAACTCTTTTAACTCCGACAAATCAACAATAAAATAGTTTTACTGATGCGTAACAATCGAGAGTTGAATTTTCAGCATTGCTTGCTTCACGGGGAATTCGACTACTTTTCAAACCTTTTGCAAACCCCTTCTAAGGCCACTTCTTCCCAATTCTTTTTCAGACAACTTATGCAGTTTGGAATTACTGCTCAAGATGTTGAATGGTTGACTCAGTCTATTTCCAGGTAGGAAATTGAAGACTCTTTGAAGACATTGAATCCTTACAAAGCGCCTAGTCCAAATGAATTTAATCCTTTATTTTTCAACAAGGTCTGGCATTTAATCAAGTCTACTAGTATGATTGATGCAATTCTTGAGTTCTTCAACAAATGAAAGCTATTAACAGAATTTAATAGGACTTCCATCACTCTTGTTCCCAAAGCTAATGATCATAACTCTTTCTCGAATCTTAGGCCAATTTCATGTCGCAATATAGTTTATAAAATCATCTCCAAGGTGCTAGCTTAAAGACTAAAAAGAGTTCTGGGAAACTACATTGACTTATTTTAGGGGACTCAATACACTACTAGCCCTCAAATAACTTCATCCTTATATATGTATATATGTATAATATTTCATTTTTTAAAATTTTGGGGACCCAATGGTGCAGCTACGTTTATGCTTCAAGTGCAAGAATATGAGGATTACAAACATGAGCTTTGCAAAATATCTTATTCTGTTTTATAAGACAAATCAGGCTTCCGTCTCTACAATAATAAAGGCCCTGAAAATATTTAGCAATCTCTCTGGTTTGGAGGTAAATTGTATAAAAATTGGATTCTTATTGTCTAAATTTGCTTTGGAGTGAGAATCAACTATCTAATCCATCACTGGTTTCAGCTTTCTACCTTTGCAAATCGTTTATCTTGGTATCCCAATTTCAAGTTCTAATCCTACTTCTATTTATTTTTCCTTGCTAGTTGAAAGAATCAAAAGTAAAATTTCATCCTGGAGCTTTAAGTCTCTTTCTACAGCAAGTAGGATCCAACTTATATCCTCTCTACTAAACTACATCAACATATTATGGTATGCTCATTTGGTTATACCCAAAAAATAATTAAAATTGTAAAGAAGATCTGCAACAACTTTCTATGGTATAGATAGGAGGAATTTACCAGGAGGGCTAGAATGCAGTGGAATAAGGTTTGTTTATTCGAGAATATAGGGGTCATAGGATTATCTCACTGAAAATGATGAACACAGTACATATGGCAAAAACACTGGCGATTATTGATTGATAAGCAATCCCTATGGTGTAAATGGTACATTCATCAAGGACGGAAACATCTAGAATGTTAAAATCAAAGCTACTTCTACGTCCGCTTGGAGAACTATCCTAAAAATAAGAGATATCTTAATATATGAATTTGTCACTCTAGTTGGGAATGGTAAACTAATGTGTTTCTAGTTTGACATCTAGTTGTCTTGTGGCCCTCTAATCAACTTGCAAGAGATGGACTATCTTAGAACTACTCTCAACCAGAACATCATAGCTGAGGAAGCTCTAAAGGATAGGCAAGTCTTTACACAAGATGTAATCCCTATTTCTATTTTTCATGAACTTCATCAAACTAACATGCTTAGAGGGGAAGATAGGACTATTTGGAAGAACTCCAAAAATGGGACCTTCACCAACAACTCTTGTAGGAATTTCTTACTGAAGCACTTTAACATAATTCTTTGGACCAAGGTTGTTTGGATTAATCACTGCCATCCTTGAGCCACTTTTACTATATGGAAAGCTTTAAAGGATAAATTACCAATAGTAGACAAATTGAAGTGCATTCTCATTATACCTAATTAGGGCAGCTTATGTCAAATGGTTGAGGAAAGTCACGAGCATCCATTCTTCCAATGTGAGTTTGTTAATACTAGTTGGAAGACGATCCTACACAAATGATGCATAATGAATACTCCCAATTATTGGAACTCTTTTAGGGCTTGGTACGGTTAGCTTTCACTCTACGATGATCCTATCAGGTGGTTCTTCTGTATAGCTCTCTCTTTTATTATCAATGCTATCTAGGAGGAGAGGAACCGTCGAATATTTCAAAATAGAAGCTCATCCACAGCGATTTGTTCCTGCAAATCAAAAGATACCTTAGCTTAGACAAGCTAAATTTCCATAACCAGGAATATTGGCTTAGAATGTGGAACATTTAAATCCTATCATGCCTACGTAGTTAGCTCTTTTCTCTAATGTAACCCATATTGCCTTAGCAAATAGGTACTGCTCTTTATAGCTTGATTGTAACTTTTGTTTTTGCCTTTAATGGCCAAATTCATTACAATTCCTTTAAAAAAAAGTTTGAATCTAGTGATGAAATCAATAAAATTAAAAAGAAAAATATAATGTTGTAATAAGATAAAATAATTAAACAAAAAGTGATCTTATTGTTGTCTTCAACCTCATCTCTTACATCTGTGCCTTCTATCATGTTCTTTCTTTTTATACAAATATGAGAGTTCAAGTAAATTAAATCAATCATATGTTGTTTAAGGTAAGTATGTCATCTTCTTGATAAGATTTGTTTTTTTCTAATGTCTAAACATATTAGTTCGTTAAGCGAGGATGTTTAATTACTAGGTTTTAAGTAAGAGTGGGTCTAGTTTGTGCCACCCCCTAAAGCAATATTGTTCCTCAATAGAGCCAAGACATCTTCCAGTACCTTAATTCTTTTATTTGCCCTACTTGAAATGTCAGTTAACTACCTTTAGATCCTTGCAATAGCATCATCAATCCCATTATAATTGGAATTAAGTTCTTGACTTGAGATGTTAACATCAATCTATTAAACACTTGATAGGTTTCTTTTTGTTAAACACCTTATGAGTGTTTTGTTCTTAGTAATTGTTAGGGATAAATGTCTACAAGAAGCAATAAATAACAAAATAGGGTCTTTTATTCATGTGAAAAATGAAATACAAACAATGTGAGTTCTCACTTAATCTCCTAGACACTTTTTTATAAACATATAAATAAGATATGGAATTGCTAGAAGTTATGCTTTGCTCTTACATAGATTTAGAAAAACAAGTGTATCTTTTATATTAGCTTCAAATAAGGTGATTACAAGAGGCATTGTTGGTACTAACAAACATTAATGTCAATTAATAATTGTCAATCATTAATTGTCATTGTATGAATCCAAAGCTAGAGTGATTTTGGTCTTTCCATAATCTATTTAATGAATTTCCATCTAGTGGAGATAGTACTTTACTTGCAACAAATCTCAGTTAAAGAGGCATGCACAAAATAATCAAGCAAACCCCTTAATAAACATTAAAATAGAGGGACAACAAGTGATAAGGTAGATTATATTTGAGAAAGAAGAATTTTTAAACCAACATAAACTTCATGAAGACACGATGCTTGTGAAAGTGAACAGTACAAACTTCAAAGTTAAAAAAATCCTAGTTAACGATGGTTACTCTATCTATATTCTATTATATGAGACTTTTAGGTCAGGAATCATAACAACTCCATCAAGCGTCTTTCTTTTTAATATGATTTATAGGGGACTAGGTCTTTTATGAAGGAAAAATTACAATTAGGCAACACCCCTATATAAACCATCAAAATAATGTAGTTTTAAGTCATACACAGACTCGCTACTTATAACACCACTTTTATAGTCATTTTTTGTATGCAATAAAAGCTATCCTATCACTATAGTAGCTGCTTATAAAGTTTTCAGTGGAAAGGGTTATAAGAAAGTCTTAAAGTACCATTAAATTTCAAGATAGTTCAATACGGCTTCACTAAAAAAGAAGAATCCACGTAGCGGATAAGGATCAAACAAATGGATATCAAGTTTACATAGAAAAAAATTTAAACAAAGAGTAAAAGAAATATGAGTAATCCAAGTTGAGGATGTGATCCATGATAGGGCATTGCGAGTAAAAGTTGATATGGATGAGGAGCAATGCAACAAAATGGCAAATTAAAAAAAAAAATTATCAACAAGTCTTTTTAGACATAAAAGGAATTAAGTTATATAATAATCCATAGGATAAATGCGAGACTTGATGTCAAATCTTTGTGAGAGAATAAAAATATGCAATGTAGGAAGAGGTGAGTAAACTTTTAAGTGCAATCTTTATCAAGGAGGTAGGATACCCAAATTGGCTCACCAATATGGTTATAGATAAAAACCCCAATGACAACAATTGTTACATATCTATTGATTTTGTAAATCTAGACAAAGTTTAACTAAAGAATATTCATTTGTTTTTAAAGATTGACTAAATTATAGTGTCAAAGTTGGCCACAAATGGTTGAGCTTCGTAGACATATACTTGAGTTATAACTAGATCCATATATACAGGAGACAAAATTTGAATTTTATTACATATAATGGAACATATTATTACAAGATAATGCCATTCAAACTAAACATACATATCAACCTATCATATTCTCTTTAATTCTATGTTTTATAGATAAATCAACCAAAATATTTGTAATACCCGATATCTAGTTTAATCGATGTACCGAAATAAATCAGTATTTAAGACTGATGTTATTAAAATCACAGATCAGTGAATAATAATTTAGTGACATCAATTAATGATGTATGATATTTTTCGATGGTCACAGGAAGTTGTTCAGACAGATTTTAAAAGTAGCAGAACAAGGAGTGGCGTTTTTGTAAATAAGTGGACTTTGAAACATATATAAGGACTTAAGTT
>JANKYE010000009.1:6302517-6313923 GCA_032467995.1 Erythroxylum dillonii | reverse complement strand
TTGCATAAATTACCACGATTTCCTCATTTAACTCCAATTCATAAATCAAAATTCTACTAAGGGATTGGGGTCCAACACAAGATGTATGATAAAGGTCAAAAATATGTCCAAGCAGTTTTATGTTGAAGTTTTTTTTATACAATGTATTTGTTCAATTGCTTTGTCAAAGTTCAAACTCCTTAAGAAGCATGAAGTAGAATAGTGCCTAGTGTCTATCATTTTGAATTTTTAGGAAGCATTGCGTATGCTTAAGTGTTACACCAAAAAAGATTCAAGCTTGATGATCGAAGTGTTAAATACGCCTTTATTGGATAGGATTCACATTCTAAAGGCTACAGATTATACAATCCAAATAATGGTAAATTAATGATAAATTGAGATGTTGAATTTAATGAGAAAGTTACATGAAATTAGGAGAGTTATAAAAAGAAAAATTATAATTTTCTTCCATATTTTAGAGAAGAAGAAGAAGAATAAGAGACCATAGTCCTATACAAGAAACAACTTCACCTCCTTCACCAGTTTTGTTACCTTATAAAGAAAGTTTAAGTGAAAGGCCAACAAAAATGAAAGATATAGGAGACATTTATGTAATATCTAATGAAGTTATTTTCGATAATAAAAAATTGTATTGTCTTCTTGTAGATAATAAGTCATTAAATTTTGAAGAAATCATATAAGATAAAAGATGGAGATTATCCATGGATGAGGAAATCAAGGAAATTAAAAAGATTAATACTTAGGAATTGACAACTCTTCTTAAGGGTAACGAAGCCATTAGAGTCAAATAAGTATATGAGATGAAGAAGAATGCTAATGGAGAGGTAGAAAAATACAAAGTAAGGCTTGTTGTTAAAGGATACAAACAAAAGTATGGAGTTGATTATAATGATGTTTTTCCACTTGCTACTCGAATGGAGACTATTTATTTACTTATTTCTTTAGCATCTCAAATAAAGTGAAATTTTAATCAACTAGATGTAAATTTGGCCTTCCTTAATGGCTATCTTGAAGAAGAAATCTATGTTCGATAACCATTTGGTTATATGGTCAAAGGATATAAAAGAAAAGTTTTGAGATTGAAGAAAGCTTTGTATCGATTGAAGCAAGCACCAAAGGTATAGAATAACTACAATAACAAATATTTTCATGAGAACAAATTTGTTAGTTGCCTTTACAAATATGCCCTTTAAATTAGTAATTCATAACAATGGAGACATTTTGCTTGCTTATCTTTATCTGAATGATCTTATTTTTATCGATAAAAATTCAAACTTATTTGAAGAATTTAAGAAGGCTATCTCACTTGAATTTGAAATGACCAATATAGGATTTATGTCATATCGCTTGGGTCTAGAGGTGAGGAAAATGGAGGAAAGAATATTCATTTCTTAAGAAGACTATGCAAAAGAGGTCTTGAAGAAGTTAAAAATATTTGATTGTAATTATGTAAACGCATATGTGAAAATTAGACTAAAATTCCACTATTTTAAAAGTTTTATGGGAAGTTTGAGATATTTAACATGTATAAGGTTCGACATCCTTGATTTGGATGGAATAGTTAATCGGTTTATAGAAACTCCCACCTCTACCCATATGAAAGTTGCTAAGAGGATTCTTTACTATTTAAAAGGTACTCTTGACTTTGGATTATTTTATTCCTCTTATAGTAATCTCAAACTTGTAGAACCTTGTGATAGTGATTTTATGGGAGATATTGATGATAGAAAGAAGATAATTGTTTTTTTAATGGGTAATTATACTATCTCGTAGTGTTCAAAGAAGCAATATATTGTTAAACTTTCAACATGTAAATGTGAATATATGGTGGCAACTTTATATGCTCATGTTATTTGGCTTAGAAAATTGTTGAAGAAAATTCACTTGCCATGAGAAGAAGTTACAAATTTGCACCTGCCAAGAATTAAGTATTTTAATTTCTTAAAAAAAAGAATTAAGTATTTTATGATCGAAGTAAGTATATAAATACAATAAATCATTTCACTAGAAAATGTATTACCAACAAGAAAGTAGAATTCAAGTGTGTAAAAACTCAATATTAAGTTGCGGATATTTTCACAAAGATATTAAAGTTTGAAGATTTTCGAAGATTTAGAGCAAGACTCGATATAATAAAGAAAATTTTTAATTAAAGAAGTACGGTGAAAATAATAATCTAAAATTTTTAAAATATGACGTTTATGATTGTGTGGTATTGAAAATAATCAATTTAAGAGTTTTTCTATAATTACAAAAGTCTTTTAGTATTATATTAGTCATTTATATTTTTATTTATAGTCTTTTTGTAAATAAAAGATCGAAAATTTTATTTTCATTCTTCTTTCTCTACTTTCTTATTTCTCTAACAATTCTTTATTTGGAGCCGGCTAGGAAGTCATATGCATGTGTAAGCCACAGGTTACACAATATTAAGGAAATTAAAAATAGAGTTTTTTATTAGCTATTCTTGTATCTTTCTTTGAATTCAGATAACATTCAAATCCTGTCTGAGCACTTTCTTTAGTTCCGTAAGTTGATCTCCAGGAAAAATCGCAGTTACTGTCCTTCCAACATCTTTTTCCGTCGCAAAATCGGACCTGCTTGGAAGTACTAGAACAATCCCTTCATCACCAACCCCTCTGATTGTATAATTCGCAAAAACAGGCTTTTGTTCCTTCAATTCCAGGTCATAAACACCTGCTTCCTCCAAGTTTACAAATGTCAAATTTGCTCCGTACAGTATGCAGTCCAAGTTTCCTTGGTGAGCCTCAACAGTTTCAGAGATTAAGCTGTTTTCTTCCTCCTGTTTCTCTGCTATCAGTTCCGCCAATTCGCTTACGTCGACTTTTGCCACCGAGAAATCTGCCTGAACAACGTTAAACCTCATGTTATTGCCAGGAACTTCAGTTTTAGTTGTGCTCTTGCTGTTACTTCTGGTACAAACTGTGACAATACTCGGCCCTGAATCTTCCCTTGCTTTGGACAAATATTTCCATATTATTGCCGTTATAAGGTTGAAAAGAGACATGTTGGCCGGACGGCGGGCTGAACCGTAGACACTTGACAGAATACTCTGGAGGTGTTTTGGAGTGAGATTAAAAGAGTGTGTTTCCAATTCAGAGTTGTCGGTAACTTGCCAGAGGTCACCAACTGGGTCAACTTGTTTCAGGGAAAATGGTTTCCTTGGTGGAGTGGGAAGATTGTTTCTTTTTGATTCTCCAGGATTTGGTTCGTCCAGAGACTTCGGAGGCCTGCGACCTTGTAATATTTGGCCCCACATGTTAATGAAGTTTGTGACAGAGAACGGATCACCAAGAACATGAGCCCAACTGACACCCACTGACATTCCGCCACACTTGAACCAAGTGAACTGAAGAAAATTTTACCAGACAAGTGAATGAAAGATGGTTCAGTGCCAATTTTAGTAAGAATATATAAGAACTGTGGCTAGAAATCCTCTGAGAAAACATAACAACACTTTCAGCATCTGTTCATAAATAAAACGGGAGTGCCTGATTGTTGTTAAAAGGACAAAGCCTGACGAAATAGGTAGAAAGTGATCGTCCCTGGAACATTGCTGAACGCAAAGGCTCGAAATATCCGACAAAACATCCGCCAGCTTATTTTCTGGCCTGAATCAGCTTGGCGTGTACTTGCAGAAGCTCCAAGGTTGAGCAGACATGACGTCATCGTTAAGTTTGATTTCGGAACCAAATTCGATCTCATTACCTTGAGACATTATTAGTGTATAAAAAGAAGTTGGCAATAGTACTAATTTCCAAAAATCAAACATATACTCCATGGCCCATGCCTATATTTACACAAACACACACACACAAAGGGAAAGTGCTCTGATATGCAATAATGTGTGATTAACCATCTTGCACGCCCAAAGGAACAAAGACTCGAAACGTTTGATGATACAAATTACTACTTTAGGAGAGGCGTAACATCTGTAGTTGTTATCTATCGATCATGTAATTATCTAAAGAGAGTAAACGTAATTAACGAAGAAAGAATGAAAGAACAGCAGGAAAGCTAGAGAGAGAAAGAACGAAAACGGAAACAGGGGTTAACAGAGGATTAAGAACTCAATGATTTTCTGAGATTTTTCTATTTGATTGTTAGCATACAATGGCACGTAATTTCTGTACATTTATAACATTTCTATCCTACTAACTGTTTTCTAACTGGACACAACTAACAAATCTTGAGTTTTGCCAACTGCTTCTTATTAATTCTTTACGTCTTTTTTATTTTACGTTGCCGCATGGCTGTGTATGAACATTGCTCTTGTCGGAATTTCTGAGACAGACATTTACAACATCTTACTAACCAACTCATGCAGCACTGTGCATGCCTTTGTAGACAAACATTTTACCCAAGGGAGATACACTGTTACACCCCTCCTCTTGCTCGTCATCACCAACTATTTCTCTATCCAACCTCTCCCCAACCAAAACACATTGTTAGGTGTGGTAGTTGTAGCACTTCATGGCGTTTCAATCCTTGGACCTTGGACCTTGGACCAGTCCTACTCTTTAACCAAAACATGTAGAAAAAACTATTTTGTGTTCTATTCTTTGCTCCCTTTTTTAATTTCAACTCTGTACTTTTTTATTTGTGTAATCAAGCTCTAAATGTATTCAAATGAATGTGAGATTTTAAACTTATCATTTTATGTTAACATTTAACAAATATTCTATATTATTTTGATATATTTTTAATAAATTTAAGATTAATAAAAATAAGTAAAATGTTTGCATTCGAAATATGAAATAACAAAAATTTAAGACTTTATAGATTTTTTTACAACAAAAATTATTTTCCGCATGTTACTTTGATATTAATGATAAGTTCATTCTAACATCTTAAATAATATATTTTATGGAATAAAATTCAACCAAAATTTATATTTAAATGTGTAAAACAAATTTTAATTTTTTAATCTAAATTATTCCAATCTATAAAATGTGAAGTTACGAATTGACCCAATCATTAGTTCCTAAACCTTGAGGTGAATGGAATTCTATACAAATAGAACTATAGAAGAATAAAAAATTGTGAATTTTATAAAAATCTTTATTTAGTTCTGATTTTTTAAAATTATATATTTAAGAATATATTAATTAATTTATGAATTCTTTTAAAATAACGAATTAAAAAGTATTAAACATTTATATTTATATATAATTTACTATTCATTTTTAAATTTATTTAAAACGCACATTTTCATATTATAAAACTTTACTTATAAAACATACAGAAATTTTAATCGACTTAAACTTATCTGAAACCATTAAAAATTATAACTTCAGTTAAAAAAATTTCAGAAATTTTAAATTAGTTATCCCTTTAAAGTTCCATTTGATATATTTTTACACAACTTTTTCAAGCTTGCCACTTTCATGCGTTTAAAGCTTTTGTATGTATAACCATTAGGGACAAGAGATTGTTCAATGCACCGCACGTACTAAAAATAGGTGACAGCTCAAGGATCAAGTTGCAAATGAAACAAAGCAATAACTAAATTCCAACAAGTTAGTTCGGCGCATGGCCCCTTCTTGATTACTTGCTTGGAATTTCGGTGCGGCTGACATGGAACATCCTAAGAAGATAAGCATGCAGTCAATGGAGAAATTATGTACCTATATTTGGTTAGCAATCCAACAATTTTTCCAGCATCATTAACATGGATTAATATCACAGCAGCCTGAGCGGTCTAGCACAGACGGGGTGGTTCTTAGTTTAATGCCTCCGCAATCTCATTTGCTCAGGGCATATAGCGCAGAATCAACTAGTGTAATACAATAAGTAAACGAACCCGAATTTACAAGGCTGATAAGAGGTGATTACCGTTAAGCCTGGAATAAGGAGGTTAAATTATAGCTTATTAGGTCAATGCCAGTCTCACGATAAAGTGATATGTTTAGTTGAAAGAACACATCACGGCAAGCGTCGATGTCTACATATTGTCAGTTAGAATATGGAGTAGAATGTCATGTTAAATATCTAAGGAGACATAGATAAGCTGTTAAGTACCTGGATATAGACTAGCGGAGCGAATCCTAAATCAGGGCCAAGAACTCCATCGTAAACAAGATGGTTATCAAGTAAATGACGATCATCCCTTGTAAACCACTCGTCGATGGTTTTCTCGCATTGAGCTTCGACGATCCGAACACCACTGTCGTTACATTTAATAAAATGCCTGCCTGCTTCCGACCTACGAATCCTCCCTGCCGTTGTGAAGTATAGAGACAACCATGGGAACATAGGCATCTTCAAGTCAGAGATTGTGAGACCCTCCACTGCTTCACTCTTGAAAAAGTACAACCCTCTAATGTAATGCAACTTCAACGCCAAGTCCATGTTAGCGAGTTCATGGTCCTTTCCTTGATCAGTCAATTCTCCGGGCACCACCGACGACAACATAACTCCGGAGACGGGATTCTCGAGGAAGGTTGGGTCCATTTTGAGGAGAGAGCTAGACTTGTATAGGGAAAATATGGTTCTTGATTTCTTATCTTGAGTGAACAAAGTAATGTCACCTTAACGTCCATATTTATAGACTTATTAACATTTAAACACGCGAGTCTCAAGACCACTTTCTTTTTTGCCAATTTAAGAGCGATATTCCCTGTTTACTATTAATCTATGTTATCAAACTCGGATTGGACCGGTCGGTCCGACCGATGACCGGTCAACTGATCGACCCGGGTTAAGCTAAAAAATTGGTGTCAAATTGAACCGATCAATTGACCGATTGGACCGGTCCAACCACTGGTTCATCAATTTTTTATTTTTATTATTTTTATTTTTTATTTTTATTAGTATTATATATAATTAAATATAATTATTGTATAATTATGACGTCACACCGATTCGACCGGTGGTTGAACCGGTCGAACTAGTGATCAGTAAAACCTCTGGTTCGATAACCGGTCCGATTTTGAGAACACTGCTATTAACTTTACTAATCCTATTTAACAGTCAAGAATTTAGAAATGGTGTCGTATGATTATGGAATTCGCAATTAAGGGATTTGCATGTATCTCGCAATGACAAACATTTTCGAACTGGAGTGAACTAATCCCTTAGAAAACTTGACTTAATAAATGACCATATTATCTAGGCTAATGTTGGTCAATTTTGTAATTATATCCTGAACTTTAAAAAGTTACAATAAAATATTTAAATTTTTATTTTTTAATTCTAATATAATAATAATTTTTCGTTAAATTTACTAACGTGATATGTCATGTGTCAAAAAATCCTTATTCTTAGTAAGCATCAACGGTAGCTACCGGAACAAATCTTAATTAATAAAATAATGTCATTTAATCATATTAGTAAACGATGTCGTTTTTTTTATTAGCCACATCCACTAGGAACCGAGACTGATAATTCTTGGGATCTTCAACTGTCTCATCCATTATCTTCTAATCAAATTTCAATACTTACTAGTAATGTAAATCTACTGTCAAGTTCTGATAAATGTTTAGAGTTTCTATTATGGTGGGAACCACTTTTCAACCGGTGCTGCTGCTATCCTCCGTTCTCAGCAGGGGGATTTTTTACATGCTATCACTTCATGTCACGAGGGCCTTTTCGCCGTCAACATTGCTGAGGCTGTTGCTGTTCGGACAGTCTTGCAGTGGACTGTTACCAATCAGTCTGGAAGTGGTGTTCTCTTCACTGACGCCAAGCTCTCTTGCGTGCCCTTAGTGACTCGGAATGGAATAATTTATTTGAATTCGGCCTGCTTGTTGACGAATGTAAGGCCCTTCTCCATACTAGACCAGATGTTCAGGTCTGTTGGATCCGTAGGTCTAGTAATTGTGTTGCTCATTGTTTAGCTAGAAATTCGATTTCATTTGGTCCTTTTATGTCTTTCACCTTTATTCCTGATTGTATTCTTTCTTTCTTTGAGTAATGAATTTGATATATCCCCTCAAAAAAAAAAAAAGCCTGCCGAGCACCACTCCTTTATCCTTTTTGTTGGCAGATATCTAAGAGTTGCTCGAGAAGGAGGTCGAAATTTAGCATATGCACCGTGAAGAGAACCAGAATGCCGATAACCTGGCTGCTCTGGAATTTCTGGCCAGCCCACGCATACACATTCTTTAGGCGCCTCCCCTGCCTACGAGGGCTCTTTATCAGTCGGACCAACAGGGCGCTCTGTTTCGTCATACTTTGCGCCAGTGGAGTCCTTATGTTTGTAGTTTCCCTCCGTATTCAAAAAAAAAAAAGCCCTATGAGCACCAAACAGATTCATCAGGAAAACATTTAACCGATATAAGACAGGAATATGCTGAATCTACAGCTGTAGAGATGAGTATAAAGTATAAACCACCGAAATCATTCAGTTTAACTCATATCATTACAAAAATCTGGAGCCAACAATTTTGTTTCAAAATAAAAATTTAAATAGATTTAAATAAACTGAAAACGAAGGAAGTGAGGGTCGGGAATTGAAAATGAACAAATAGGGCAAGAGGTCATGGTCGGGTTAGCAAACTAAAAAAAAAAAAAGAGGTTAAGTCATTTAAAAAAGATGTAGTTATTTATTTGTGATTAAATAATGTCAATTTAGTAATTATAATATGTTTTGTCAACTCTTCCTAACGTGTACTAATAATAAGAGTTTCTGATAACATGATATGTCACGTTATCAAATTTAATGAAAAAATTAATGTTGAATTAAAATTGAAAAAAATTGAAAGTTTAAATATTTTATTATCATTTTTAAAATTTGAGATATAATTACAAAATTGTAAAATTTTTTAAGGTTATAATAACGATATTATCTATATAGACGGTGTTTTTGCGAAGGATATAATAATAAGCGCAAACGGTGGATCGAACATAACTTAAATGTGGTTTTGAAAAGAGCAAGGAACGATGGTATTAAATCGAGAGGGAGTTGGAAGTTGGAGTGGCAATTAATATTAATATCTAGAAACTTCTTTTATGCATGTCGACCTCAGCATACATAACAACGTCGTACTTTGATTCCCTCCTCAACTATATATTTATGTATAACTCTGTACTTATGTCTGGTGATAGTTTTAAGTTTCACATGGAAAGTGGGGTTGCAATTTTATCTGAATTTTGAGAAATATTAATTATGAATTTTTATATTATATTATATATTTGATTCAAAATAAAAATCATAAAATGAAGCGATTCAATAAAACGAATTCAAATTCAGCAAATCCGGTGAAGAAAGTGGATTTTATTAAATTGTGATAAGACTTGTTTAAACCTTTATACGAAGAGGCAAAGTCTCGAACACTTGACGCCTTAAATCAGAAAGTAAGACAGGTAGATTTTCAGTTACTTATTTGCAATACATAAAATAAAAATTATACAAGTGCTTCTTCCGATAATAGGGAGTGAATTATATTAGCCTAACATTCCAATAATAGGGACTGAATTATATTATCCTAACAGGGTACCTAATTAATTGAGAAGGACTAGTGGACAATTATTATTATTAATATTTTTTCTTTTTTTTCTTCTTTAACTTTATTTTACAATTACTATTATTATTATTATTATTATTATTATTATTATTATTATCCTTAGTGTTTTTATTCTTTTGTAATTATTGCTCTATTCTTACTTTCTTTTATGGAGGGGGTATTAGTTTCGGCTTTTTAGGATATCTTAGCATAGTACGTGCGGATACGTTTGAGACACGAGTTAGGCGCGATGCCTTCAGATCGTACAGATAGGATCAATACACACAGATTGGCACGCACCATATACAGGAAAAACGTTGAGGATGATGCTTTAAGGATAAGTTCTTGAAACGTGGGACTCTCACGAGTAAGTCTTTAGAATTGGTAGAAATTTTAAACAAGTATCGAATTCAAATTGCATGTCTTCGGGAGGCTAAGTGGGTAGGAGCTAAGGCGAAGGAGATAGGGGGTTCAAATTATGGTACTTGGGCAGTACACAGAAGCAGAATAGGGTAGGTATCTTAGTGGACAAGGGACTTATAAACATAGTAGTGGAGATCACCAGGGTCAATGATAGGATAATGGTGGCACGAATTGTTTTAAACAGTGTGGTTCTCAATGTAATTTGAGCTTATGCACCGTAAGCTAGCGCAGATGGACAACAAAAATGTGCATTCTAGGAGTCGCTGGAGAGTGTGTTTATACCAATCTCTACTACTGAGCAGATCATTCTAGGAGGGGACTTTAATGGGCATATAGGGATGGACTCAAATGGTTACACAGGCATTCATGGGAGCTTCGGTTACGGCACTCGAAATGCTAGTAGGGTGGATTTATTAAACATGGCCGTAGCTTATGAGTTAGTAATAGTAAATTCCTGTTTTAAGAAAAACGAAGTGCACTTGGTAACGTTTCAGAGTAACACAACCAAAACGCATATCGATTATCTTCTTGTCAAGACAATCGCCTGATCATGGTGTAAGGATTGCAAAGTACTTCCGGCAGCCTACCTATTAACCCAACATAAATCGTTAGTTTTGGATCTAGAAATTAAGGGATGGAGAGCACAGCTCTTTACCAAGCCATGTCAAAAAATCAGATGGGGAAGATTCAAAAGGGACATGGTGGAATATTTTAGGACTCAGGTTAGGCATACTGCACCATGGGCTGTAAGTGGGGATGCGAATCAGTTGTGGCAGGGAGTAGCCCCAGTAGTAAGAGAGATCTCCACTAAACTCCTAGGAGTTTCTAAAAGACAGGAGAGGGGACGAATGAAATCTTGGTGGTAGTCAGATGAGGTACAGGGGACGGTAAAGGCAAAAAAGCAAGCTTTTAAAGATCTTCTGGCAAGTGTTACAGAGAAGGAGCGGATTATTAATAAAGTGAGGTATAAACTGGTAAGACAGCAAGTAAAGAAGGCTATCTCAGTGGCTAAAGGTGAAGCTTACGAGACTATGTACAGGGAGTTGGATACGGTCAAAGGAGCATAGAGTATCTTCAAAATAGCGAGAGCTAGGGCACGTACGACGACGAATTTCAACCAAGTATGTTGTATACGGGATGAAGCAGGACAGGTACTCACAAATGGGCAAGCCATCAAGCAGAGATGGAAGAGATACTTTTATGGCCTATATAACGAGAACATATTGGTCAACTTCTGTTGGACCCCGAACTTTTCTTGAAATTTTGAAGTGTAAATTTTCATTAAATGAGGAATTTGTGGTAAATCATTCATGTGCAAAGAAAAAAAAAGAAAATTTAAGAATGTGAATTGTTATATGAGATTAAGATAGATGAACATACTTTTGTTATTGACGGTTATGATTAATTATGGCCTAAAATGGCATTTTAAGTTTAAATGAAATTGATGGTGAATAAATTGCTTTAAATGGAGTTGAAAAGTAAGAAATAAATAGTGAAAGTGTGAGATTTTGGAGAA
>JANKYE010000009.1:6272376-6282838 GCA_032467995.1 Erythroxylum dillonii | reverse complement strand
CCTCAATCAAAATCATAGAATTAGACGATTCACCTAGACAACCATCTTTTGTTGAACACCTTCATCCACTTAGTGAAATAAACAAGATCCTAGTGTTAATTCAGAGTTCTTGAAGCATTTCATCAATTGGACTAAAGCTGGTCACAAGCAGAAGGAAGTTCAAGAAGCCTTAGCAAAAAATATTGAGGAAATTCATACTAAGGTTGATGAACTAGGTGATTCAGTGGGTGATCTTCATAAGGACATAGCACTTCTACGTGTTTCTATTGAACAAGAGCTCAAGACGATCCGCACTAATATTCAACGAATGTATTCTAAAAGTTTGAAGCGTCTAAAATGAATTATCTTTTTAATTAATAATAAATAGGGGGAGAAGAGGAGAAAAGAGAAAAGTGGAGAATTTTGTACATTACCGGTTTATTCATCTGAATATTATTTTTCGTTTGAATATTGTTTTATCTTCTAAATATTATAATTATTTGTTATCATCAAAAAGGGGGAGATTGTTAAGTCAAGAAGACTTCACTTCACTATTAATTCTAATGACAATCAAATAATAATAATATTAGAAATATGTGAACTGTTTTGATAAGTTTGTTAAATGCGCAGAAAAATGTAAGTGAAACAAATCGTTAACGTAAGACGATACATAGTCAACCCTAGAAGATACAGAAGGTCAACATAAGAAGATACAGAAGGTCAACTCAAGAAGATACTTAAAAGTTGATTACGATAAAGTACGACACCAGAAGAAAGTGCGACACCAGACAAAGCGCAATACCAGAAGAAGCATTGTACCAAACGATGGAAATGAAAAAGATTCTAGAACGTCAGTCAATTACTTAGTTGGAGTTAGTTACATGACTCAACTAATAACGGTTTCTAGAACATTCAAGAAGTAGTTTTCTCAAAAAGACAGTTAAAGTTTTAGGCTATAAATACTAGGTATAGTCATAATCAAAAGAGATAACATTTTATAAAACTACATACAATACAAAAAAGAAAATCTGATTGTACAGTACTTAAAGAAACTTAATAATCAAGTGCGAAAGAAAGAAAGCAAACACATCTATAACATGAAGCTCAAACAATATCTTTCCAAGAGAAAAAAAGGCTAGAGCCTGGAGAGGCTAAGAAAGTAGATAAAGAATACTTTGTTAGAGAGACCTGAAGAGGCTTTGCAAGTGTAGAAAGAATACTTGTAAAGTTGAAGAGTATAATGAATTCTTAAACAAACTCTGAGGACTAGATATAGCCCAAAGTTAAGGGTGAACCAGTATAAAATCGTGGTGTCTATTCTCTAACCCATATCTTTTAATTTTCTTGTTGTTAAAAGAGTAGATAATAATTTTTGCGATTGCATTGCTCATCGATATACTTAAGAGAATTGTTTTGTAATCATCTGAAATTGCAAAGAAAACCAATAAATTTTTTAAAGATTAATATTTTCGAAGATCTTACACAATTCAACCCTCCTTCTTGTATATTCTATATACTTTACGTGATTTCTATATTAACAAGTGATTTACTTCAATATCTACTCAAGAGACATGGAAAGAAAGAAATCAACGAAAGTTCCAAAACATGGAATGATCAACTCATTTAGTGTTACATTCAATCATACATAAATGGAGAAACAATATTCATGCTGGGAAATGGAACTAGATCGCTAGACAAGGATTGGAAGTTAGATCTTACCTGAGGAAGTTAGATACCACAAGTTAATGAGCGAGTTCATTAGCTTCTCCACGGTCTCCATGATCACTGCAAAAATAATGGAAGATGGGTAAAATAACCATATTCAAGTGAAGTTCTAGACACGATGAATGAGAAGATTCTTACCAAAACGGTGCGATTTGAATCGCGGATTGATTAGAACATCCATTAATTTGGAACATCTCAAAAAGCTCAGAGGATAGGTTGTGTTCATTTACTGCTTTGGAACGAGTCAACAGTTTTTGTCGTTTTTATGTGTAGCTTATTCAGTGTGTCCAAATGGTGTCGTGTTTTCACTTGTTTTTTTATGCAATATCTCCAACTATGCTTGTTAACCATTAGAGAGTAATTCTATTCTCCAGTAGTCTTGTAACTTTCTTTTTATTCATTAATTTAATTTTAATTTCTAGAAAAACAAATAGTTTATGACCATTCCAACCATGAACCAGAATCTGTGGTGTATAAAATTGTCTTCTCAATTCTCACAATATTTTAAGGGAAAATTAGCTTTGTTGTTAAGATAGAATTAGAAAGGCTTGTTTTTTCTCTAAGCCTCTAAACCTACGTGGTTAAAGAATTTTTAGAACTCATTCATTCTAAGAACTCCTATTTTACAAGTTTTAGCAAAATTTTATGTTATAATTAATCTAAAATTTTGGTTTTGTTCCTTCACACTTTGTACCAATATCTCTATCCAATAAAAAAAGTATGAGTATGAAAACCATATTTTGTTAGTAACAACTTTTCCTTTTTTTGTTTGGAAAAATCAAAACAAACCATCATCTCAAACTTTGAAGGTTTAAAGATTTTATTCATGATAAGATTAGATTTAGAATTTTGAGAGGACGTCAATCAATCATCTTATCTTATAGAATTCAATTTTGATAAAAATCAAATTTATATATACAAAATATCTAGATTTTAGTGAGAGTAATTTTTAAACAAGAAAATTAGCATGCATATAATTTTAACAATATTTATGAAATTTAACTTTTTATTTAATATTTATTAATTTTTGTTAATATATAAATATTTAATATTTATATATATACGAAAATTACTATTATTATTCAATATGATATGATAAATTAAGATTTAAGATATATTATACGTGTAAACCAATTCGTTATTAATTTTTAAACTTTAATAAGGAAACTGTCTATGCTAGGAGCCTAGGACCAATGTAACTCATAACTTCAACTTCAAACTTAAAGTTCGATGTGATGGGAAACTTAAATAAATATTACCTAATTAAACATGGAATAATAGCATCATACCATCCTAAGCTCATTTCCACAATCAAACTTTAAATTAATATTATTAATTAATATAATATAATAAACTATTATTACTTATTTTTATTTGTACATAGATATTTATTTACATTTATGTATTTTTATTGTTATTATTATCTTTATGTATGTTTTACTTTTATTTTTAATTATTATTACTTTGTTATTTTAATATGCATTGTTCACTTTTATTTTTTCATATAAGTGAATTGAAAAATCTCTTTATTAGTTAAAGATAAGGCTGCATGCTTTTAATCCTCTCTAAACTTTGCTTATCAATCGGACTTTTATTATGGTTATCGTTTTAGTATAATATAACGAACTTGGTGTTAAGATTCATTATAAGCAGTAGCTAATTTCTTATTATTTTATGTTGCAATTTATAAAACATAAAATTGAGAAAAGAATCAATTAATTAAATTCCTTAATTTTTACTAAGAATTCACTTAATCCTTCAATTTTTAAATTTTCATCAAATAAATTACGAATATATAAATTAGATTGTACACGCATCTTATTGAATTAAAGAGACTAATCGGTATTTTAAAATATATTTATTGATTTTATTAATAAAATTTAAAATATGAAGATTTTTTTTTTTACTCACGAGGTGTTTTAGGAAGGTTTCAATTATAAAAAAGTACCTTTAAATCATTCATACCCAAACTAATCTTCGCTCAAGCTAGAATAAAAATTTAAATGTACTTTACAATGAAAAAATTAACAAGAATAAGGCAAAGATAAGAAGGAAAACCTACAAAGACAAGTCCATTAGTAAAAAGAAACGCATTACTGATGAACCAAGCCCAACATAATCTTGAGCCTCGATATTTCAAACACCACAGTTATAATCTTACCCACACTGGACGGCCGTGATAACTGGCCCTACCAGTATGAAGAGAGCAAGCACACACATTATAAATTTTCATCAACAAAAAGTTTGCGCCCACTTGAGTCACGTCTGGTTTCGACGAGAGATAAGAAAGACGGAAATGGAAAGTCCTGAATACACGCGCCGATACTCTCACGTGAGCCATGAGTCCTGCACTTACATAAGTTCGCTCTCTCTCTCTCAGGTCTGAGTCCAAAGCTGATGCCTTTTGATTGGCCTCTGAATCGTATTTTCATACCAAATCTCCCATTTATGGCTGTTATCACCTTTTCTTTAATTGATTATTACACCAAAATCTAAAACACACTCTCTCTCTCATGCACTTTTTACTTCCATTCTCTCCACGGATACAGCACTCCTACAAGTTAGCTGATTCCTTCTTGTTTTTGTGTGTGTAGTGAGAAGCTAAAGTAGAGGCTTTCTGGAGATGAACGCAGGTGGGTTCCCAGGTTCGCCTCTCATGTTTTCCTCGTCCTTGTGGTTGGTTTGTGCGTGTTCTTTTTTCTCTTTAAGTCCTTTTCGGTGGGTAGAAACTCGTGGAGTCAATGTAGTTGTCTTTTATCGTCTCTTTGGCTTTCGCTTTGACAATGTGTTCTTTATAGCAATCTTTTTGCAGATGTGTTTTGCTTCATTTTGGTTTCTCTCTCTCTCTCTCCTTGTGTTGCTGAAAGCATTTTCCTTTTCTCTTTCTGTCTGGCTTTTCTTTTCTCTCTCTTCATTTTCATGTAATGTACGATGTGTGATTGTTGAAATCCGTTGGATATTTTCCAGGTTTAGTCTTCTTCTTTATTGTGAGATGGCGAGCCTATTTAGTATTTTTCAGTTGTTTAGTTTCTATTTTTGATATTTTGGTTTTGTAAGCTACATTGTTTGGTAGTTTGCTTTTACTAGTTATGCCAGCTGCAAATGTCTAGATTTTAATGATAGTATCTCTGCTTGGTTGGCTGTCTGTTGTAAAAGCTTTACCTTTTGTAATTGATCATGGTATTGCATGTTGCTTCACCGTTCTGTTTCATTCGTCTAATCATAATCTCAGAGAAGTGCTTATTAGCTACATTAAGTTGAGAGGAGACGTCGGTGATTGACTCGTTCGTGTACATTAGAGTTTGAAACTTCTTTTGTCCCTACTTTGTAAGAATAGCATTGCAATCTGAGTCAATTTGTAAGTAGCAAAGTTACCTTTTTTTTTCACTTCATAGGACGCCCATGTTGGACAGCATATTTCTCCCCGCCTTGGATCCAGAAAAAGAAACAGTATTGGTGTTCTAATTATACCATGTGAAATCGGAATACTGCTTTGGATATACGTGGCTGCATCTCTTTGAGATCGTTTTCGCGGGGTGGATTGTCTTGTTAGTTGCTTATTGTCTTTTGTAGCATTTATTCTCTTTTCCCCTTAGCTGAATTTCGGATGCAAAAGGAGAATTTTTAGCAGTTGCTCCTCGATCTTTTGGTTGATGGTTGTGTCTAATATAATTAGTTCCATTGCTGCTTTTCAGATTTTGTGCTTGACCCTGCACGATGCAGTCGGCTAAGCTTGGGAGAGAAAATGCAACTTGTTCAGGAGATTGCCCAAGGGTCGAAACATGGTCCAGAGGTTCTTAGTTCATTTACCCGCAGGGAGCTACTTGAAATGATCTGTGCTGAGATGGGTAAAGAAAGAAAATACTCGGGATATTCAAAGATCCAAATGATAGAGCACCTTTTAAAGCTGGTTTCACAGAAGTCGAAAAGGATCCATACTGTCAGTGTTACCGCATTATGTCCTACTAGATCTAAAACTGGTATAAAAAGACGAAGACAAAAGGAAACCCACCTCCAATTATCGACTGATCTAAATCCTATTTCACCTGAGAATGAAAATGAAGGAAATGATAAAATACTCTGCCACAATGTGGCATGCAGGGCAACTGTATCTCCGAATGATGATTTCTGCAAGAGATGCACTTGCTGCATCTGTCATTATTATGATGATAATAAGGATCCTAGTTTGTGGTTAACCTGCACTTCTGATGCTCCCTGTGAGTACTCTTGTGGACTAACATGCCATCTAATATGTGCTTTGAAGGATGAAAGGACTGGAATAATGAAGATTGGCAGTTGTTCCAAGTTGGATGGCAGTTTCTACTGTATTTCTTGTGGAAAAATTAACGACTTAATGAGGTAGGTAGCCTTCTTTTTCAGTTCTATTATTTATGGCACGTGCGTGCATGATCAGTTAGCTTGTAGCTACATAAGTTATGTAGCCCATGCTTTATCTTTGTGTACAACAACTGATTTCTATGTAATTAGTCTTGGCTGCCAACCAAGTCTTACCCAATCTAATTTAGAGTATCTTAAGAGTGAAAGATTAGGGTGCACGTGCACATATCTTCTTGTAGGCTAAATATTTTTACATATATGCATCGTTTGTGTATAAATATCTACTGTTTTGTTTGTCGATGAGTACGTGCTTGGTAAGGTTTAATCTTATTTCATGGAAGACCAGGTTTTGGGAAATATGAGTGGCAAATTTTGGTGCAACAAGGGTTGCATGCAATACTGACTCATTATGGTGGATTATGTCTCTTGGTTTTATCAATTGTAACATCAACTCATAACTCCCAAGGGGACAGCTGACTAATTTAAAGATTTTCATTCATAGAACTTGGAGAAAACAGTTGATGGTTGCCAAGGAGGCTAGAAGAGTTGATGCATTGTGCCTACGTGTTCTTTTGGGCCATAGAATTCTTACAGGGACAGAGCAATACAAGGAAATGCACGAGAGGTTGGATACTGCCTTACAAATGCTGAAGGATGAATTGGGACCTCTAGATCTAGTATGTGCAAAGATGGCACGGGGTATAGTTAACAGGCTCTCTTGTGGTGCTGAAGTTCAAAACTTGTGTGTTGGGGCCTTGGAAGCTTTTGATTCAATGTCCTCTGACAACCATCCTGATTTTGGGAAAAAGAAAGAGCCAGCTTGTAAGTTCTGATCCTTTCTGTACTGGTTTGGACTTCTTTCAAGATTCTAAATTTGTAGTTAATTGGCAGATAGTCAACGAAATTATAACTCAAGGATAATTTATAGAGTAATTTCCAGTTTGATGTGTGGCTATGTTGCTTCACCTTCTGATGATTCTTGTCAAATTGATTTCAGCTTGTAGAATTCGATTTGAAGAATCGACCCCAACTTCAGTTATCGTTACTCTCGGATGTATATACGATATGTTTGAGGACTTGATAGGTTGCACAATTTGGCATCGTAAGTCAGGAAAGAAGGATTATCCTGCCCAGCCTACTCTCGTTTTACTGAAACCGGAGAAAAGATTCCAGATAACTGACCTAATTCCCTCTACTGAGTATTTCTGCAAGATTTTGTTTTTTAGCAAGAGAGCGACTTTGGCTGTTTGTGAAGCTAAATGGATAACTCCTTCCTCTAGTGTAAGCCTTGCTACAGAATCAGATGATATGAGCAAAGGCAATAGAGTAGTTGCTGAAGTTCATTCTCGTGTGAAATCAGCCAAGCACAGCAACATCAAATTACCCGTTCAAGAGCACTCAACACAACTGAAATCAATCAAGCGGATTAGCAAGAACAAGAATGAAGGAGTTTGTCTACATCGTC
The DNA here is from genome assembly GCA_032467995.1 of Erythroxylum dillonii. NCBI lineage: Eukaryota > Viridiplantae > Streptophyta > Magnoliopsida > Malpighiales > Erythroxylaceae > Erythroxylum > Erythroxylum dillonii. Next base: position 6,275,331 of record JANKYE010000009.1, on the reverse strand, counting down.
CCTTGGTGGAAGCTGTTTCATTGATAAGCTGTGGATCACTTTCTCCTCCTACCCCATGTAAATCTAATGGAATGCCGGAAGTGGCTGGCATGACTTGCAAAAGGCAATTAGAGGAGAGTTCTTATGAATATTCCGTGAGAGCGGTCAAATGGTTAGAGCATGAAGGGCATATAGACGAGGACTTCAGAGTGAAATTTCTGACGTGGTTCAGCCTGAAAGCAACAATGCAGGAGAGAAGGGCAGTTAACGTTTTTGTAGATATCTTGATCGATGACCCGCCAAGCTTGGCTGAACAGCTTATTGATACCTTCAATGAAGTGATCTGCTGTGAGCAAAAACCAGTTCCTCAGCATGGATTTTGCATTAGGTTGTGGCATTAATTAGTCAAAAGATTTGGCTTCATCTTGTTTCATCCTCGAAGCAAGATAAAGATGAGTCCACGCAGGTCTATTTCCTGGTTCTCGGATAACACAAAAGTGATAGGATAACAAGTACATAATGCTCATTGCTAAAAAACTTTGGACTCACTTTCCTTTCCAACGACTAACTGGTGCGGTACCTGCAAGGGTAGATAGCTAAAAAGCTGAAACGTGAGATCCGTCAGCTTCATTGTTAAACATGCAAATGGTTATAGCACACTTGCTTAGCCACATGGATATTCTTTTATGAAGCATTCAGAAACATAACCACATTATTGTTTGCTGGATTCAGTAGACACATCTAACATTTAGTGTTTAATATTTCATGATCGTGTTCCTGAGTTATGGAGTATTTTGTGTCAAGACGACCTCCTCTAATTTGAAGTTGTGGAGATACTAGTGGTCTAGCAATGCCTAAGATCTTCTGTCTCTGTTCTTGTTCTCCTCTATGGATGCCATTTTCCATCACCAAAACATGTTATGGTTCACAGGGAGGGAAATTTACTTTTTTTATGGAATGTAGTATAAGTCTTTGATTTTTGATTTGATTTTTAGATGAATACTGACTCTGTCTGGATACTCTAATCCATTTTGCAGAAGCTACGAAGAAAATAAAGGCCATCCACAACAAAAGCACCTATTTTATAATTAATGAGTACTATAAGCTTCTCGAGGATCTAATAGCTAAAAACATCAATTTATAAGAAGAATTTGTTACCGGATTATTAAGTAAAAAGCTACTAGAATCTTGGAATGACTACAAATAACAACTAAAGCAAAAGCACTAATAATTGTCACTACGAAATTTGATTGTACACGTAATTAATGAAGATACAAATCGTAAAGAGATTTAAGTAGCCAAAGCAAAGGTGAGAAATGGCAATTCCATTAAACCAAATACAAATTTAGTTAAAGCAAATGATAATGAAATTATAGATGTTATTACTCAAGTCAATGTTATGACCAATGATTGGGTGATAGATTATAGTGCTATAAGGCACATGTATGCAAACAAAAATCCTTTAACCACATATACTCCATGGAAAGAAGGAGAAGAAACATTTTACTTTGGAGACTCTCAAATTGCAAGGGTTCTTAGTAAAGGCAAAGTCCTTCTAAAACTCACATCTAGTCAAACCTTGCATTGAATGAAGTACTTCATAGACCAAGTGTTAGAGTTAATCTAATTTCCGTAGCTTTTTTTAGGAAAAGTTAAGGTTAGAGTATCATATGAACATGATAAGATTGTTATGACAAAAAATAATGTATTTGTGGGGAAAAGTTACTATAATTAGGGATTATTTATATTGAATGTTTCTAAGATTATCAATAAAAATAACGCATGTTCTTTTACTTAATTTTTACTTTTGATTTACATCATGCTAGATTAGGTCATATTAATCATTCTTATCTAAAGGATATGCAATCTCTTGGACATATTGTTGTTAATGGTAATGCATGCATAGTTAAATGTGGCATATGTGCTTAACAAAGATAACAAGAAAACTTGTGCATCTGCCTATAGAGAATCTGAATTATTAAGTTAAATTTAAAATAATCTTAGTGATCTATAATAAACTTTGTCTAAAAGTGATAAGTAATATTATACGACTTTTATAGATGACTTGTTTAGATATACTAAAGTGTATTCATTAAAAAATAAAGATGAGGCTTTCAACATGCTATCGTTGTTTAAAGTTGAGGTAAAAAACAAATTAAATAGGAAAATAAAAAAGTTCTGCCAGATAGATTAGGTGAATATATTTTTTTATGACTCTTGTAAAAGGGAAAGAATAATCCATGAAATTACTTTCCTTTATTCCCTATAATCAAATGGTGTGGTAGTTAGGAAAATGGAACTTTGAATAAAATAATGAATGCTTTGCTTATTAGTTGTCTTGCTTCAAATAATTTATAGGGTGAAGCTATTTTATCTATATGTCATGTACAAAATAGAATTCCTTATCAGAAAACTAGTAAAACACCATATGAATTATGGAGAAATTACCCTCCTAGTTTGAAATATTTAAAAGAGTGGGTGAGTCTTGCTAAGGTGATATTGCCTTATCCTAAAAAAAAGAAAGTAGGATCAAAAACTTCTGATTGCATGTTTATTGTTTTTGTTTGGTTTGAAAAGCGATGTTCTTAAAATTAACAATATTATTAAGACGAAGAATGTAGAGTGTTTTTGAACATATTTTTCCACTTTATGAGAAAATATCTTATGTTCCTAATATTATTATTGATTGTGAAAACTCTAATGTGTTATTGAGAATGAGAAAAGGACCAAGACAAAAATTATCTTTTAGGAATGATTTTTACACTAATCTTGTTAAGAAGGATCCTTTATATTTTTCGATGCAATTTCTTCGTTTGATGCATCGTTTTAGAAAGAGACCATTAAAAATGAGATTAACTTCATCTTACAAAATAAAACATAAGATTTAGTACAATTACCACTAGGTGCTAAACTTATTGGTTGCAAATAGATTTTTAGAAGAAAATTTAATTTTGATATCTCCATTGATAAATGTAA
>JANKYE010000009.1:6182439-6193685 GCA_032467995.1 Erythroxylum dillonii | reverse complement strand
ACATTTCATTATCCTGTTGTGAGTAGTGACCTTGACCAAAGGTTTGGCTTGCAATATGTGATGTAAGTAGTGGTAGCCATCACCGTCACTGTTGTAAAATGAACCAAACCACCGATGACCATTTGAGCCCATTCTCATTGTCTCCTACTGCTACACCTTAAATTAAACAACAAACCCCCTCCAACTTTGGTAGTGGGACAATGTAATTCATTTTAAATGACATCCTATAGGCTTTCTCTCAAGCAGTTCTTTTTTATCAATTTCTACTATGCCGCCTGAAAAGTATTGAAACTATTATAAAATCACACCATATTAACCTAAAGAGTTATCTCTTATGTTGCCTGAAATGTATTGAAAATATTATAAAATTACACCAAAGAGTTATCTGCTATGCCACCTAAAATCTCCTCTTAGTTTTTCTGATTTTTGAAATAATTAGTACCAACCAGTTTTGGGACAAACCGTCATTTTCAGACGAGAAAACTAATGGATGAGAAACCACTGCCATTAGATGAGAAAACTAGAAAAGCAGATAAAGATAAAAGGAAAAACTACAATAACTAGTTTTGCATTTAAATACAATAAAAATGCAGAAAACCAAAAGTTCATAATAAACCACCTGTATAGAACTTCCCCAAGTTCAATTTTATGTTTAACTTTACTACCCTTGTACCATAACAGAGCGAAGAGTTCTTGGTATAAGTTGAAAAAGGGCGAAGCAAAAAAGGGGAAAATGATTTTGATGTCCAATGCCAAACTTATCATGTATAATCATCTAATATATATTTATCTATTATTTTTATATTATTATGTAAAATTCAATTATAGCTCCTTTTGTTGTTCCCTAAAATATTATATAGGATATAATATTTGAAATAAAAATATTTGTTTAAAGATAAAAAATAGTCTAATTCATACTGGTCTGGCTTATCCCAACCTAATGCCAATCAAATTAATCAATATTGGGATCGAGTTTAGACTTTTTTAAAAGAAAATATTCAAACTTCAAGCAACATTTGGGCTTGAGTGACCTGACCGAAAAATAAAAAAAATTTATGTAAAATTATGTCATTTTGAATAAAATGACATATTTTAAATGTTTAAAAATTATAAAAAAATAAATTTAAAAGAGCTACGGTTTTAGGTTTATTCATTGCTTAATTGACCAAAATCATTATTAATCTTATACTTATTGCTTAAGAATACTTTATTAATTGCTTAAAATAGCAACGATTTTCATTATTGCATATCTAAAATTTTAAGGCAACTATTTTTTAATTTTGTTGCCTTTTAAAATATAGGAGAACAACTCACTAGTTTCATTGCTTTTTAATATTATTAAAGGTAATGCTTTAAAAATTGTTGCATTATATTAGTTTTAAGCGCCACATTTTAAAACTGTTAGAAATTGATTGTTGCCTCAAGTTTTTTTTGTCATTCCGACATAATATGATTTATTATTTCAACCTAACTGAAAATGCAATATGTTACTTTTAGTTAATAATAAAATAACGTTGGTTAACTTAATGAGCTTTTAAATAAATAAAAATTTAATTATTTACCCTGATTTTGATAATATTAATTCAAATAATTGTATTTCAATCACTAAAAACTTAATTACAATGTCAAAATTGAACATTCTTAATTATGAGACAAGATTCTTAATTCAAAATCTAAGGGGCCGTTTGGTTCCACTTCTATTTTTTGTTGTGATTTTTAGTTTTTTTGTTTGTTTTTGGTTTATGTATTTTAATTAAAAAACAAAAACCTATTTGAGCGAGATTTATAATCTAAAAAAATGAAAACAAAAACATATTTAGTTAAGATTTGTAATAAAAAACTAAAAACAAAAACATGCTTAATTTTGTCATCTTGTTTCTATTTTTTTCATTATACTCTTATGTAAATTATTTTAATATAATATATGATTTTTTTAACTGAATTAATTCTCATTATAGTTAGAAATAAAACATATGCACATTCATATAATTAAAGAAAAATGTATATTAATAATTGTATATAATAAAATTCTATAAATTTAAGGTTGTAGGAATCAACGAGTCTTCTAATATATTTACATAAAACTATGACTTTATTTTATTTTTGTCTTCACTCATTGGAGGGGTTTGCATGACTACCCTTTTAGTCATGAACGTGATTGAAGGTGTTTTATTGTATAACGACTTGTTCAACTATGTAAAGGCAATGTCTTTGGCTACCAAAAGTGAGAGGGTTTTGTTTTTATATTTATGAAAATGAATAAAATAAAGGAATTGATAGTGATTAAAAAAAAAGCTATTAAATTTATACTGATGGTTATATACCAAAACCGCAAGGAAAAATAGAAGAAAAAAGAGAAACGAACAGCCCTAAAATTTATATTATTATTATTAAAAATACGTATCCACTTGAAAGTTTTTCCTCTTTTGGAGTGTTTTGCGTGGAACTTGATAGAGAGGCGCACTGGAATACAGTTGCCCAACTCGGAACTTGCTTTGTCAGAACGTAGGAGCTAAACTGCTAAGCAAAAACGCAAAAGGCAATAAACGCACAGTATCACCAAATCTCATCACGTAGTCCTTTCCAAGAAAAGAGGGATCAGCTAACCTTGACAACATCAAATAATTACATCGAAGTCCGAAGTTTTTGCCAGTCCCCAATTCCCTAATTCGGAAACCTTAATAACTCAAAAAAAAGAAGCAAATTCTATCCGTCGGTCTTTATTCTTCGTTATTTCACTTTCCGCTCCCCACGTCATCAATCGACACGTGGTCTCCACTGAATCTCTCTTCGATGAAGTCCCAGAAAGAGCCATGCATCGTTTCTTTATTGACAATTATGTCCCAAACCCTAGGCACTATATTATTATTGCCCAACTTTTTAAACAACCTCGAAGAATAAAAAAATTCACATTTTACTTAATAACATGTTCATTTCCTTTCCTATCCAAATCCACCTAACCTGATATGTACCACTTAACAAAGGCTGGACGTGGACATGACAACCACAATTATAGCTTGTTGATAATATTAAAGTGTGTCCTAATCCTTCGAAGTGCCATTGTGCTTATGATTCGATACTGCGCTTTAATAAGTGGGTTTCATGTGATTTATTCTAATCTAATGACTCTCATAACAGCCCATTCAGAAAGGCAAGATACAAATAAACAAGTATAGATTCAAATTTTCTTTTCTTTCGTTCGACCGACGTTATATAATATATAAACATAAAATAACAACAGTCGTATTCTTCAGCTACTATCTCATGGATTCATCTCACATGAGATTGCGCAGAGTTCTCTCTCCTCGACCCTACATTTTTAAAGTCGTATATGTAGCTAGGTTGCAGTTTTCATATTAGAAATCCAATATTTGGAACATCAAAAAGAACAAATGTATGTTTGATCCTCGATGAGACCTATCTGTACCTTTGGATTGTATAATAGCAACTTTCGTAGTAACTTTTAAGGTTTTCCGGATCGTTAATAGATAGGTAGTGAGCAGATTCCACGATTAGTTCAACAAGAAAACTTACAATTTGCTTTATTTTTGTCAAACCTATATTCTTAAAACACTGTTCTTACATTACACGGTCAACTAATTGTAAATCGACATCCTGGGTTGTTTTCAGCAGACAAAATGTGTGGTAAAATTGGAAATTGATGTAAATGATAGCATGTGAATCACATATTTAAGATAAACTAATCGATGAGTAAAAAGTAAATGATATGATTGATCTAATGGATATCGATAGGCTTAACGTGTCATTCCCTCCTTACCCCAACAACTTTAAGATCTTGAGGTGAATGGTGAAAGTGCTCTCCTTATTAGTTGAACCAAATCCTTCGGAAGGAATTTGGTTGAAATTTGTCATTTCAATTGCGCTTCCTCTTGAAAGTTGTATTTACTGCTGAGGGTACATTAAATGCAAGTAATATTTTATAAGTTATATATTTTAAATAAATTAATTAACGAATTATTGATTTAAAGTTAAGTGATGAATTAAATTTAAGCAATTGCTTGGAGGACTAAACTTTTTGGAAATTGCACACTTAACCTTCAAGCATCATACGCGACTAGTATTTGGAAATTTTTGGGAGTTCTCATCCAATCACTAAAAAGATCCTTCGTCAATATAATAAAAAAAAAAAGACCCCATTCCAATGAAGAAAGCATATTATATCTCCTTTTCCATATTTAAATGAGAGATATCGAAGTATCATTTGATGTAAATAAAAGCAAGAGTACCCTACTTTTTCATTGGAATTACTTTCTTTAGTTTGCAGTTAAGGTAACAATTAAGAATTCGTAAGTTCTGTACCATTTTGATGGGCAGTTTGCTCAATTCATTTTATACTGTCCTTCGATAGATTATAATTCACCAATTCCATTGCTATGTCAAGTCCCTAAGAGGTACAAAAATATAATATCGAACATCGGAGGGGACCAAATCTTCTGTCCCACTTACCCAAGACAAACTCTGTGTCATTCATCCACAATCACAAATTTTTGTAGGACCTATTAAATTTGTAGTTGTAGATGAATGACACATAGTTGTCTTGGGTAAGTGGGACAGAAGATTTCAACCCACAACGGATGTTTTAGTGTCCAGATAATTCTTTTCAATTTGATGTTTGTTGCACATGATATCTCTACAATATTAATGTAATTTATGCTTTAATTAACACATATTAATGACACGCATGAGATGTCTCTTATTATCATGCATCAAACTGTCAACATGTTGTCTAGTAGCTCAAGATGTTTAAAGATCCTCCCTTAAATTTTTTTTTTGGTGATTTCCTACGAGGTGTTTTAGGAGGATCCCAATTATAAGAAGACACCTTTAAACCATCCACACCCAGACTAATCCCTGCTTGAACCAGCAGGTAGTTTCCTCATTGGAGGCAAAGCTCTGGCCCCGAGTTTAAAACGACTGCATACATGAGAGTAGTTTAAACCCCCGACCTCACTTAAACCAGGAGATTCCCTTACCAACTCACCTGCGCCTTTTGGTTTCCTCCCTTCTTAAATTAAAACAATAACAACAATCCATTGAAATTTTCACTAATATGCGAGGTCTGGTATACAACGTTACCCTTAATTAGTAGAGAGACTATTTTCGATAAACCCACATGACGAAAGGACTTATTAAAATAATACTAATTGAAAAATAATAAATGAAAATAAAATAAAAGTCATAAAAGATAATAATAATAATAATGAAATAAAAATAAAAAATAACTAATAAATAAAATTATAAAAATAAATAATACAGTAAAAATAGAACAAAGTAAAAATAAAAATAAAAGATAAAATAAGTAAATAAATACACACAGGCAAAAAAAATAAAACAAACAAATTATTATAAAAAAAATATTTAGGCTAAGCTAAATCACTAAAAGGGACATCCACTTATTTAAAATTTTAAGCTAAATACAAGAATAAAATATTAAAAAAAACCTATGAGAATTATAAGGATCTCTCAATTTGACATCTTTTTATATATCTTAGTATGTCAAAAATTTTTATTAAGGGTCATGTTCTTAATAAATTTCAGTAGAATCATATCATTCTTAATCACCTTTTTTCAATTCTTCTTAGGCCTTCTTTTTTTATTCTTACAGTCTCTAAGTACAATTTTCTTATATCTTCTCAGTGAATTCTCTAAATGTCTCCTCTTAATATACCCTAACCACCCAAGTTTTGTTTATCTTAATTTTTTATTAATATTAGTTATCTTTAATTTATATTTTACTATTACATTCTTGACTTTATCTCTTTAAGGAAGATTGCACATTTAATAGAGTATTTTTATTTCCGCCACTATTATTAGCTTATGATTATATAGCTATTTGATGGCCAACTCTCTGTCCGTAGAATATGGTCACCCTAACCACTAAATAATAGAATTTTCCTTTAGACTTTAGTGATATTTTCATATTACTTAAATTCCTAATACAGTTCTCTACTTAAGTCTACCTCAATGTCCTAAATTAAAACTTAATAAAAATATTAAGGTTGTTAAAAAATAATTCTAATATTACGGTAAAAGTACAGTAATATGGACCGAAACAAACATAAATGACACTTTTAAGATCCACTAGGAATTATTTTAAACATAAAAAAAGTTTCCTTGTTCCCACGCTTTACCGGGGAAGTCAAAAGCTGGCAGTGAGTTGGTCGTCGTTTTTTGACAAAGACGGCTCCTATCACTTTAACGTCCGCTCCTGAAACCTAAACCAATGCCAATTTGGGCCATCGCAGGGCTTGCCTCCAAATTTTAATTCCATTTGCAGTCCTTTCCATAATTGATGAAAAAAATTAAAAACAACAAATTTCTATAAATGCAAAATACGGATTTCGAATTCGTAATCTCCAAGTGTCAATGATCTATAGGGCTGGTGTACGGATACTAATTTTTTTTGGTAATAACCAAACATCTTACTGGACCACGTGACATTAAAAGCAGGGAAAACCAGGAGCGGTTTTCCAGAACTGGGAAAATAAAGAAGCAATTTCGTAAAGAGCGGTTTTTAGCTTCCCCAGTTGGGTACTCGCAAGTCGCAAGCATTTTGGGAGGGCTTTCCTTATATAGCTTCTTGGCTGATGTATACCACCCTACCCTCAAAACGACATTTCTGAGACCTCATCGATTTGTCTCCATTAATACCACCACGTAAGCTTCCCTTTTCTTTTTCTTTTTCTTCGTCCATTTGTTTGCTTTCCCTTTTCAAATCGTTTTCCTCTCTTCTTCTATCTCTTCTCGACTTTGTGTTTGGCGATTTGAATGAACTATGAGGATATCGATCGATCGATAACGGTTTTTGCACAATATTGTTTGACCAGAAGGATTTAGCAGGAATTTTGAGTGAAAAATGGGGAGAGGTAAGATAGTGATAAGGAGGATAGATAATTCGACGAGCAGGCAAGTGACGTTCTCTAAGCGAAGAAATGGACTGTTGAAGAAGGCGAAAGAACTTGCGATCCTTTGCGATGCTGAAGTCGGAATCATCATCTTCTCTAGCACTGGCAAGCTCTACGATTTCTCTAGCAGCAGGTCACACTTCCTCTTCACTTTCTATTCGTGTCCATTCACTTTTAGTTCTTCTACTCCCGATAATACTATATCTCTTTTCAGTAGAAGTGAATGATTTTTTTTGAACATTTTCTGGCGATTGTTTGGATTTTTTTGTGATCGATCGTTTAAGATCATTAAAGTACTTATTTTTTCATTGGATAAAAGGTAGGATCATCTGATAGTGTTTTCATCTGAATATTAGTCATTTACGATCATGAATTTACAATGAGCGTGCAGTAGTGCTGCTTATGTTGTAAGGGGGTTAAGTATTGCTTGCTAGGATTACATAAAAGCGTTTGATTTCCTTCCCTTTTTCTTCATTTGGTTTTCCTTTCCTCCTTTTGTCATGAATTTAGGGATAACTCATAATTAGTTTACGTTTATGGTAAACTGTAAATTCAGCGGTCACTCAAGATAATGTATATATGTGTATACACATGTATACGTATATGCGACCTTGTGTTGGTGTTATATGTGAGGAAATATAAATGTATGTAAATTAGGAACGAGGAACGGAGTGCTATACTGATGGTGATATGTTTCTCGAGGAATTACTATATTTGCATATATATCCATACACATCTGTACTTATAAGTGTAAACGTATATGTATTCATATTTGGAAATGAGGAACGGAAACGGTATACTGATCGTGAGATTGTTGAAGAGCAATTATGATCGAGTAGCTTTTATTGCTATTAGCAAGGATTAAGGGTAAGCGATTAGGATGATAGAGTTGTGGTGGTTTGCCAGTTCTAGAGGTGGCATTATCACATTGTTAGTTCTTCGAAGTTGTTCTAGTCTCTCCATCGGTTTACCAGAAAGAGCATATTAGAAAGCTACTTAGGTGCGTTTTAGAAATTTCAGGGCGTAAGATGCTCCTTTAAACCAAAATTTAAATTTCCTGTACAATAATTGAGCTTTAGAGTATACCATCCACTATGTCATTGAACAGACACACATTTCATACCCGTACGGTTAACATGTAAAAAGAAGGATTCACACACTCGTACTTAAAACTCTTGCACACTTGGTTATACGAGAGCGAAGGCAATTATATTAAGTGGTCTGTTCTTGTCCATCTTTTCATGCGGTTAGATTTTCAAGTTGGCTATTTCCTAACGATAAAGTACAAGGGAGATGATTAGTCTTCGCAAAGAATGTATATCCATATCCTTGATTGGGATCTATGGATTTATCTTTTAGTACGATGGACTTAGAAATAACAGCAAACACCCTTCACCCGTGCACCTACCAAGGGTTGAACCTTAAAGGTATTCTTACCTCCCTATCATAGGGCCAAGGGTCAAACATTAAATGATAAAGGGGAAGAAAAGAGAAAGAAAGGTAAATATTCTACATCATACAGTAAGATGCAACAAAATTAAGTACATTTTGGCTATTGAAAGACTCAAAATAAGTTCTTTCGAATCCTCTAGAACAAATAGTTTATAAAGCTAGCAACTTTAGCCTTTGTACTCAATTTGCGGGACTCCACCTTCTGGTCTTGGTTTATTTATTTGGGGTTGACATGGTTCAAAGAACTGCGAATTTCAGCATTATCTGTAGATGACTGACTTCGTGCTTTGCTGGACCTTCAAAGAAATATACAATATGTCTGTTGCCAACCAAATCTAAAATGTAATTTTGTGATGAATCTCATGATGTGGAGAGGTGGTAAATGGAATTATATTGACTGTTGGCACTACTTGACAGTGATTCTTAGGTTGGAGGATTTGTTGATTTGGTCTCTTAGAATACTAAATCCTGCTCATAATTCGGATAGTGGAAGGACAGGCAATTGATTCTGGCGGTGGTTCTCAGTAAAGCAGAAAGTGGTTACTAACTACTATTGTATGATAACCAAAGGTGCAGTTTGATTGGTTAAAGATTAACCCCAAAAAGATATGACACATAGCTTTGTTCATATTGTGATGTGATTGTTCTTCTTCAACTATGAATTACAACCGTAGCTGACAAGACTAACAAATTTAATCATGTAGATAATGTCTTAACAAAATCATGTTTTACTAGAGTTAAGTTTCTACCGGAAAAAGAAAAGTGGCATAATTCTCCACCTTATGTCCAAAGTAGTACGGTGCAATTTTATCCAGGACTTGATTCCTTTGCTGTGACTTGAAATCTTTACGGATGACACAGAAATCAATAAACCAGAAAATGGTAAATTTTATTACAAATGCCACTTCTTACACGATCACATTGGTAAGGTGACGTTTATTGCAACATTCCTGACAATTGTGAGTTGTGACCAATGCGCCCGTGAATACCGTCTGTTGAACAGTTCTCTCCAAACATTTGTTCATTGGATAACATCCTTCATCTAGGTCATAACCTGATTTTGTTCTGATCCTTCAACTTCAAGATAGACTTGGTGTTGTAATTCACTTTCATAATCATTTCCAATCAGCACACCAATAAAATAGCAGTCATCACGGCCCTCGCACAACACTTTATATTTTTCCAGTGCTATCAATTCTTAGGAAATGCTATAATTCCAATAATGTATTACCATCAGTGTCGTTAAACTTTTAGCGGAACGTCATTGATTATCGCCATCAGTTCTTATCACATTATAGACAAAAGTATTCTATTCAACTGTCTCTTTCTGGAAAACGACTAAAGAACTTAGGATCTATTGCTAGAGTGTAAAACTGAATCACACTTAAATTGTCCTGGCTCCATCATTTGCCATGTATTTGTCAACTTCTATAGCAAGTAGATGCGTGCTTAAAATGGTAGGACCATGGAAGTTATTGTTGTTAGCATGCAATTAGTAATCTATATCTGCTAAGTGATAGCTAAGGGTTAATGCATGGAAATAACGTATTTGATAAGCTAACTTACAATTTTACCATTGAACATAAGAAGAAAAACCAAACCTATTATTAGAATCATTAATGTGTTAGTATATTTATCAAGGTTTTTATAAGCCTGGTCGATTAACATAAAGCCACTAATAACCTATAAAGTTTTTCTTTGTAATACATACTTATGATCATACTACATGAGTTAAATATTTTGGACGTAAAATAAGACATTGACAGGTACGTAGAGTTTGAGAAGGATAAAGCTTCAATGACATTACGATTTAACTTGAAAATCAACAATAGGAAAGATTAGGTGTCCATTAATCGTACTCGAGACTTTTGGGTCATTAATTATGTCCGTCATGTTCCATTAACTTGTAAGAGTGTAGCAACTGTTGTCAGGAGGGAATTATTGGCTATCTCCGTCATGATCATATCCTTTTCGTGGAGCGTCGGGAGAGGGTTTTTGTTTTCGAACCACGTGCATTTGTATCCCTTCCAAGAATGCTGCTCTAATAAAAAGAACGATATGATTTGGATGCCTTAAAATATAAACGAAACTTATCCATAAGCTAGATAATAATAGAATCCCAATCCTCTAATTCTGACATAGAGCTCACTTTATAATATTGAAAAGGGTGAATGCACTGTTCACTGTACCTTCGAAGTTAGCCATATATAATGATCATTAATTAAGATGGATAATGGTTTTAGTTGGAGCTAGAATCATTTGTTTTTCTTATTTTAATAGCATCACAGCTTTCCCATACCAAAAAAAACTAGCATTATGAACGTTCGAATGATGACGTTGATCAAGTTTAGTGTAGAAGTAGCTAAAGTTGTGGGAGGAACACAACGCTACCAGCTTATGTAGGTGGTCTGTCAACTAGGAACCTACATGGCCATCTTCATGCGGGCTTTGATATCTCACAGTTGTTAATCGAGTTTACCGACTTGGCTTATGACATTCAGATCCACTCGTGAACTTTCCTCCTTGTATTGAGGGTGTTCCTAATTTAGCTCTTTAATTTCTTCCTTTCTTTTAAACGTTTCGATAGAATGCAGATTAGTGGATGGTTTTATCGTTGTTGGTGCTTCTTTTAATGGTGACAAGATGTTATCAATGCAATTGTGTTTAAATGGCCTACTTCGCAACTCATGCGTTCTTATATGGTGGAATACATTTATTGATTTTTTATGTTTCTACTTTTAGTTTTCTGTTCTTTGTTTTTCTTCAATGAGTTAGCGGGAATATAGACACTTAGAAGCCTGACTTCTATGTCAACGTCTCTAATGATTAGTTTGTCATTGGGTCACATTGAAATACCTAGTACCCTTT
>JANKYE010000009.1:6152539-6179864 GCA_032467995.1 Erythroxylum dillonii | reverse complement strand
CAGCTAACAAACGTAACAGAGGATAAGTGATAAGCAATATCAGTTGTTTACATATTATCTATACATTATCTCTAACACCTATAATATAATTTAATAAAAATAAAAATAAGTTTATTTTCTAACTTTTTATTATCTTTCTATTTCTCATTGATGAAAACCAACTCCTTTGTTATCACCTCCAATAGGCATATTCAAGATTTTATTAAATAAAAACAACAAACGCAAAAAATAATCACTCTAACTAAAGCCACAAGTGCATTTTAAATATCAATGTTTCTTTAGAATAAATTAAATTTTAATTTTTTCAAGCATTCAATTTTAACCATAATGTTTTTAGAAAGTGCAAAATGGATCCTAACTGAATAGAAAATTTGACATGGTTAACTTCCTGTCAATTAAATATCATGCACAATGACATGACGTTGTTTATTATCATTTAATTTTAGATAGTAGGCTCCACTACTACCACGTGGTATTGTGTGAACCACTATCTTAAAAATACAATCTCTTAATTGCCTTAAATTATGCTCATCAAATCACAAGCTATTCATGTAATGGAACATTACTTTTTTAACTTATATGCAGAAGAAATGGAAGATGATGATGAAAAGGAAGAAACTTTTTCCTTGCTATCCGTTAATGGGTAGATTTGATATCGAAGGAAAAACCAAATCAAAATAAGAGATGGAAAGATGTGTACCTAGGTTATGTTGATTTTAAAGGATCTGAGAGTGTATGGCAGTGGAAGGATGAGCCTAACTTCTGAAAGAGTGAGAAAGAAAGCATTACAACGTGTTTATGACTTTTGAGTTGGATCTATTTATATCAATAACAAATAGGAGGAGAAGAGTTTCTGGAAAATAAAAGGACAAGTAGGTCATTACACACAAACTTTTGTGTCCTTGCTAAAGAAGAAGAGATTATTAGATAAGGGACAAAACTTAATTAGAGTAATGAATTCTAAACTAAAAGTTATATAAATGTAAATACTTTATGTTAATTTGGGAATAAGAAATTCACTTAATGTAAATTCTTTCTATGGTTCTTTGCACAATAGTATAGAGTTTGAGTCCAAATACTTTTTTTTTCAATGAATCATTTATGTAGTCAATGGTTCTATATCTTGTCTGTGGGTCATCTGTTTATGTATGGCTTCTCGTTACCAGTAAAGAGACCAACACCCTTCTTATTCTATCATGTAACATTGGCCTCACTTTCAATGTGGCTATTAATGCCTCATCGTGCTATAGATTTAACTCCACATTCAGAGCTCTCAACTGAATTAACCTCAGTAACTAGTTGATGCCATGATTAAGTTAGATATGTGTTTGCTCTAACATGTCATTATTATAAGTTATGTACTAGAATGCTTACAGGGTGTTCCAGTATGTAATCTATAGTAATGGGGTGTTACAATACCTCTATTACACAACTATTAGCTTCTCCAAGACATTGTCAATCACAAATTGCCAATCACCTAACCATTGCCTAATTTCTCTTCCATTGGAGATTGATTATTCCTCTGTTAACAAGTTTTTTTGTCAATTACTTCCATATCCATTTTTTCTAAACTTGTTTCAACTATAACTCTTTATATACTAGCTGTCCAATCTTATTGTCCTCCTCCAAGCTACCAATCGCTTAGTCCCTTTTGTTGTTACAACTACTATGCTCCTTAGGATAACTCAAAAGTAGATTGCAACAACTTCATCTTCGTTTAAATAGAGCATATCTTCTTTAAAAAGATTGGATTTTTTAGATAATGGGTCCACAATATCATATGACAATGGGCCCATTATCTAAAATTAAAAGAATAAAAAATGTAATGTCATTTAACTGACATAAAATTAACTCCTTTAAATGTTCTATCCACTTAGGTCTGTTTTCTACATTTTGAAAATACTAGCGTTCAAATTAAATGCTTTGAAACGTTATGGTTCAAGTTGTATTATTGTGTAATATTAAGATTTAAAATGTACTTTTAACCACTCAAATTAAATATAAAGTTAATTGAAATAAATATAAAATTTATGACAAAAAAGTCCATATGCCTTTTTGTCTATATTTTAAGGACTGTGTAAACTAACCAACGTGAAATAAGCCAACTAATTGATACTTAAATAATCTATGTAAAGCCATCTTTAAAATTTTTGTTTAGTATTAACTTTAATTTTCATCAATTTATAAACTTTTCTCTTTTATAAATTAATAAATCATTCAAACTATCAAATTCAATAATAATTTGGTGGTAAACTTGATAATATCATCTTTTCATTATCTTTCTTTATAAATTTATACTTATAGCTACATAAACACTTTATAAATAATATATAACTTCTCTGTGAAACTTATTAAATTTTTTTTATAATAGGATTACTCAATGTTTTATTGGAAATGTTATATACAATTTATAGCTAAGTTAAATATTATTTAACATTAAGTAAAGGATTAAAGGAAAAAACAAGTAAAAACTATAAAAACCTTTGAAACAAAACCAAATCACATGAAATTACTCATTTGCTTCTTCAGTATATAAAATCCAGCTATTATTAAATTGTTTGAACTAACACATATTCTCCTTTTCTAGTCTACTTTTTTGGGCATCACATATCATTAAGGACAATTGCATTTATTTAACTTAAAAATTTAATCAAAAAGTTTTATTTGACTTTTAAGACTTAAATCATATGTCAATAACAATGTAACTTTGATTTATTCCTTGTTATTACTCTTAAATGTATAGCTTACTCCTTTTCTCATTTTATGTAAATTTTTGTAAGAAAATACTAACTATTGTGATTAGATGTGAAGATTCAATTAAGTTGAAATTATCTAATACTTGAAAGACAAATTGCTTAAGAAGTTGTCTATAGATACGCAGTAGTTAAACATTTAAATTAGCACAAATACATAAGGCTAGGCAACTATAACACATTAACACGCCAATATTCACTTTAACATAAGGTTCAATAGTTATATGTTTTCTCCAACAATGAACTTAGTACAAAAGATTAGAAATAAGACTTCCTAGGCAAAGAAAAAACATAAAGCAAGAGGGATTAAGTACCAAAAGAATGTTTAGAACTATATAACGATTATTTGAGAAAACCACTGAGATTTATGTTGAGTGATTGTGTTGAGCCATGATCCACATATACAAGTTGAGCAATCTTGTGTCATGAGGTACTAAACCTTTTTTTTTTCCATAAGTATTAACTTGATTTAAGAGTAGAATACTTATTACAACAAATGTCCTCCATTAAAAAATTAATCGAAGGAGTTGTTATTCACTTAAAAAGAAAGAAATTAAATTGTATTGAATTATATTTTGCTTGCAAAAGACAAGGTTTATCTAATATGAATAATAGTGTTATATCTGTCCTATCTCTTTTAGTATTTTTCTTAACTACATTTTCTATATTGCTTCATCGCATATATTGCTTTATACTTGCTTTGCAAAACTTTTAATTAGTATTTACTTTTACATAAACAAATAGTGTGCAAGAGGTATATAGTCATAGATACTCATACTAGGCTATAGATTTAATCAAATAAGAAATATCGTTGTTATTAGGGAGAATAGGTTTATTAGTGTCAAAATTTTCAGGATTGTTTTTTTTTTAGTGCTAAACCGTTTTTAAATTAAGTGATTAACTTTTCAAAACTCGTTCTACTCAAGTCAAGACGTTAACTTTGTGAAGGGATGCGGTTAACAAAGTCACTTTTAAGTTGTCATTTGGACATCTATGTGGCAATATATTAAACAAGTGGATATCATGTAGACTGACTCATAATTTAGCTTAACCCATAAACCATAACTCATAACCCTCTTTCCCCATAATCTAATTTACTAATGTTGTTGCAACATCTTTCACCTTAGTTAAACTGTCCACTGCCTAAATGTTTGAAAACTCTGTAGACAACCTTGAGTTTTGGTTAATTTCAAAATTTAAAGAGAAATTAGTAGTAGATTGCATAGAGCGTTTTAAAACAAGTGTTTTTGGGTTGGTCTATTAGAAGTGTATGGTTGTTGTCTTGAAATTGGATTAGATTTCTAAGTTATACTTAGCTATCATATAAGCTTAGAGTTAGTTTGAATGATAGTAATCTTTAAACATCTCCTAAAAATTCAAGAAAATCAATATTCTGCTCATCTAAGAATATTATTAAGCTAAATAAAGGAGCTAAAGGTGGATGACAAATCGACAATGATAGTTTGACTCCAAAGTGATGATTTTAAATTTTGGGAAAGTAGATCATGGGTTATAAATTATATGTTATAAGTTAAGAGTTAAGCTAAATTATGTGTCAATCTACATGGTATCCACTTATCTAATATATTGCCACGTAGATATCCAAATGTCAATTTAAAAGTGTCTTTGTTAACTATATTACCAAAAATTTGATAAAGTTAATGTTTTAACTTGAGTGTATCAAAATTTGAAAAGTTAATCACTTAATTGAAAATTTTAAAAGGTTTGACATTGTAATGAAAAAAAAAACTTGAAAGGTTTGACATTGACGAATTTGTTATCCCTTGTTATTACCAATATCATTTTTTTAATTTAACAACGATATTCATATTCTTATAACACTACCTAATTTCAATTTTAAATTACTCTATCCTTCTTACATTGAAATGAAAAGTTAATTCAATCAATTATTAAAGAATAATACCTCAAATATGTACAATAGAGACATTAAACAATAATTGTCAATTAATATATCTTAAAATAAATTTAATAAAGGAAGGGATAAAAGAGAGCTTGAACTTTATAACGAATGATCTCTATTAAAGATTCTTTTAGAAAAGTTGAGTTCACTCTCTATTTTCCTTCTAATAAGTGGAGATCTAACTTCTAAGTACTATAAAAATTTTATAAGACATCACAAATAATTCACATAACTAACCCTTGAAAATTATTAAATAAGTTAATTATTATTTTTATAATAAGGTATATATTAATTCAATCAATCTAATGATGACTCCTAAATCTTATTACTTATTTCTCTTTTTATTTTTATCTATAATTATTCATATATATGATTCAACTATTCTAAACGTACAAAGTTAGCGTCAAAATATTAAAAAAATGAAGTTAGTAACAGTTATCACAACTATCAATCTTTCGAAGGATTGATTGATTGGATTCTGATGTAGTCGCTACCCTAAGCTCCTTTTTTTGCGTTTATCTCTCAAAAAACTAATTAACTAAAGGAACCAAAATGATTTGCAATTAATAATCATTAGTAGTAATCACTATTAAGTAATTAAACTTTTAGTTTTTAGAAATTATGTTAATATGATTTTTTTATATTATTTACAAAATTAATTACCAAGCACACTTTTTCCTTAACCAAATTGATCATTCTAACTCTTTCAATAATTTCATTTGGACTTCACAGATACTTGAATTTGTTCACTATAAATAGATTGTAATAGTAAAACTAAATTGATTTGAGTTTTAAATATTTTAATAATGTTTATTTTAAATTTATTTAGAAACTAATTAAAATTTTATTATCATCAAAATATAAATTATAAGTTTCTTGATTTAACATGTTCTTACATTTTACATTTAATAACGTAAACAAGAGTGTAAGTTCTCTCATTGTAATCTTCTTAAAATATTCCATCTCCATTGTACTCTTACCACTATTGACTATTAATTATCTTTTTTAATTCAACTTATTATCCTCTTGTCAATGATCCCGTCGTCACTACCAACTATTCTATGCCATCCATTTGTACAACACTCGATTATCATTAAAGTTCAATCTTTTGCATCTATTCATCTCTATAACTTTTTTTTGGTAAATCAGAGTAATAAATTAGAAAGAAAAAATATGTACAAAGCGTCCATTTACAAGTGCCACTGGAGACACAGCGAGCTTAAAAAAAGCCACTAGGCTCAATCAAGGCAAGACAAAAAAACACTCAAAATTGAAGCATGGAAAGAACAAAAACTGCCAGTCAAAAGCTAATACACTAGGTGCTCCACCGAACCAAAGCATCTATAATCCATGTGAAATGTGAACTGAGAGCACTAGCCCAGAAGAAGCAAACCTAGAGAGAAGGCTGCTCATGGACACCTCGGGCACCGAAATGGCCAAGGAAGGCTGCCACCACGTAGGGAGTGTGTTGAACTACCGGGAAGACAAAGGCAAGCAAGACTTTGCCAAAGAGACCTCGCATGCTGTAATCTGGAAATATTGGAACAGAGAACCTGCAAAAGAATAGAGTAACCTAACTATAAAATAACCTCCTCTCAGTGTGTAGGCTGAGAAGTTCCCTAACGTAGGAGACAACTCGAAGAGACACTCTCTCCTCCGCCATAGCTTCATTCTTGAAGGTTCTAGCATTGTATTCAAACCAAATATGGCAAACTTTAGTGGAAAGCAAAAGAGGGAAGTGAATGATGGCAGGAACTCTGGTACTGGAAATAGTGCTATATCAGGATAGGATAGCTGAAAGAGTTGAAGGGTTGTGAGTGGGCAAATTAAAACTGGTGAGACAATTTGCCCAAATTGTATAAGAGGAAGGGCAGGCAAAGAATAGGTGATCGATCAATTCATTAGCTGAGAGGCAGAAGAAACAGTGATTAGGAGTGTAGAGGTATGGAAGTCTATCCTGGGTCTGAAGCTTACACAGGAATGCTAGCCACAAGATAAAGGAGCAACGAGGGGGGTTGTATTTAGACCAAACCAATTTGTGCCAAGGAACAACCGGTAGCGGGGGTCACAAGAGTTGATGAGCAAACACATTGGTATAGCGCTTAGTGGGACTCGTTAGCCATTCTAGGCGGTCAGGTAAACTGTTATTAGGGAAATAAACAAGGGGCTCAGGGTGTCGAAGGAGGTCCACAGAAGCCTCCCCCCCAACTCCAAGCATCATTAAGGATTACGTCAGAGAAACGGGCTGTGAGTGGAAGCGCCGAGCTATTGATCTCTCTAGGGGTGGCCAAGGAGCTCAAAATTCCACGCAGATGCCACGGATCCTTCCAGAAAAAAGTAGACATACCGTTTCCAATCCTAAATCTGAATTGATGACACAGATTGTCCCGGACCGTTAAGAGCTTTCTCCAACTCCAAGAACGATTATAGGTAGGGAGAGCACTCCAAAAATTTGTCCTACGCAGAATAATTATATGAACCCACTTAACCCACAGAGCTTCCCAATCCTCAAACAAGTACCATATCCGTTTTCTTAAAAGAACTTGACTCCAAATAGACAAATGTTTGACCCCTAAGCCCCCTTCCTTTTTAGGACGACATATATCACTCCGCTTCACCTTAACCTTTTGATTGGACTCTGCATTGCCTGCTCATAAAAAATTCCTAAGTTTAGCCTCAATTTCCTTGACGATGGACGAGGGGAGGATAAAATGAGAGGACTAGTAGACATGGAAAGTGGAGAGGACTGAAATAACCAGTTGGAGCCTACTCGCATAAGAAAGGCTCTTATGGGTCCAACGATTAATCCTATTATCAATATGATCGATGAGGACAGCACAATCCCTTCTGGACAGACGACCTGTAATGAGGGGGACACCGAGATACCGAAAGGAGGGGGGGAACCTTGACTAAGATCGGAGATAAGTGTCATTCGACGACTTAGAGAATTAACATCCGTGGAGAGGTAAAACTGACTTTCGGAAGTGTTCACTTCCATACCTGAAAACTGAGAGAAAGTGAACAAGGAATCAAGCAAAATCTGAGCTGAGATCAAATCTCCATGGCAGAATATTAGGAAGTCATCTGCAAAAAGAAGATGGGCAATCTTAAGACCTTGACATCTCCAATGGTATTTGAACTGAGGGTTATTGTCTATAGTAACTCTCAAATACCTAGAGAGCACTTCCATACAGAGAATGAATAGGAAAGGGGATAGGGGATCTCCATGGCGTAACCTAGATTTTCTTTTTAAAAAAGTAGGAGATCCATTAACAAGAATGGAGTAAGAGCGGGTGGTGATGCATTCACGGACCCACTCTATGAACCTCTGTGGGAGACACACTGCTTCTAAGGTAGTAAGAAGAAAATCCCAATGGATAGAGTCATAAGCTTTGCAGATATCTACTTTGAAAGCACACCGCTTATGAGAATTGGAAATGTGGTAGTTCTTGAATATTTCTTGAGCTAAAAGGATATTGTCCCCGATACGACAATTCTTGATAAAGGCACTTTAATTAAGGCTTACTAAAAGAGGGAGTATAGAGCTTAGGCGATTAGCTGAAATTTTTGCAATAATCTTGTAAAGCAAATTGCAACAGGAGATGGGCCGAAAATCTTAGACAGTGAAAGGGTGAGCTGTATTGGGAATAAGGGTGTTGAATGTGGAATTAAGCTCTTCTAAAAGTTTGCCCTGAAGGAAAAAGTTCTAGATAACTTCTGTAATTTCCTCACCTATAAGAGACTAAGCCCTTCTAAAAAAGTGTCCATTAAAACCATTAGGGCCAGGAGCCTTATCAGGACTAAGAGAGTGGAAAGCCTCACAGATTTTGCGAGGGGAGACTTCAGCTATTAAGGCATGAGAATGAATGTCCTCAAGAGGATAAGGAAAAAGAGGAGTTACAAACACCTTAGAGGTATGGAGACGCTTAGCATCCCCTAGAGAACCTTTGAAGAAGTTCAAAAAGTGGGATTGAATAGCGCTAAGCTCCACTACCCTACTACCATTACCCACCTCTAGAGAATGAATAACATTTCGATTCCTGTTAGCAAGGAGGGAATTATGAAAAAAATTTATATTACGATCACATTTCTTAAGCCATTTGATTTTAGAAGCTTGTTTGTAAAAGGATTTCCGATCATTGAGGGATCGGTAGAGGGCACTGATGGTTTCAGTTTCTCTAGTTTGCAGAAGGGTAGATTCAGGAGAGGACCTTAATTGGTCCTGAATGTGGTTCAATTGATGTTGACAGTTCACAACCTGAGCATTGATATCCCCTACCTGACTGGAATTCATTATTTTGAGGGCTGCCTTGACCTTCTTAAGTTTAGTAACCACCCTAAATATTGGAGTACCGAGGACAAGAGAGGCCCAAGCTTCCTCAACAAGCCTAAGAAAATTGGACTGAGCAGCTAAAAGGTTGAAGAACCTAAAGGGAGAAGAGGGCTTCGGTTGATTCCCTATAGCCTTAACCACTAAAAGGGAATGGTCAGAAGTATGAAGATTGTGGATAATACAATGGGAAGAAGGGAACCGACTACTCTAGGAAGAGTTAATAAGGGCTCTATCAAGCTTACGGGCAAGGAAGGAAGGACCTAGTTGTTTGTTGGACCAAGTAAACAAAGGCCCATTGAAGTTTAAGTTAAATAAGTGGCAAGCCCCTACAAACTCTCGGAAGTCTTGTTGACTACTCAGGGTAGAAGCACTAGGAGGAGCAGATTCATGAGGATGGAGAATGACATTGAAATCACCAGCAAGTAACCACAGTTTTTGACTCATAGATAGGGAAATAGTGGTGAGATCACGCCAAAGAAGCTTCCTATGGGTAGAAGTATTGGCACCATACACACAAGAAACATGGAAAGATTCTAATTATGCCTAGGAAGGAGTTCCACATGGACAAATTGGTCAGAATAACTACAGATAAAGCACCGAAGGAGGTCAAACTTCCAAGCAACCAAAATTCTAGCATTGAACGAGGGGGCAATATTGTTAAAGTTATCCCAATGAGAGAACATGGACTGGCAGACTGAATGCAAAAAACCAGGTGAGCAAATCCTAGTTTCAACTAAGCAAACAAAAAAAACAAAAGAATGTTTAAGCCAAGCATGGATTGCGTGTTGTTTGTTGGGGTGATTCAGACCCCTCACATTCCAAAAAAACACAATCCATATTCACAAACCAGCTATGCCACACTCCTACGTCTACTTCTGTTTTTTCCTTGTCTTTCGAGTCCTTCTACCTAACAAATCCCCCTCAGCCCCTCCCATGGTTCCAGGACTAGCAAGTCTCAATTCAGAAGTAGGGGAAGGACGTATACCTGTCTGGTTCTCTAGCAGAGCAGTAGATTCACCACTATGGCCACTGTAGTCTTCGGAGGGGTTGAGTTGTGAAGCACCTTGAGGAGAACTCCTAGGTAGACAATTTGCATTATCACCTGTGAACTAGAGGGTGTCAATGATGGCCTGCTAGGGAAGGTCTACCTCCAGGGGAACTTCCATGGGTAACGCCGGAGGAGTGACAGCCGGTGCAGGGACCACTGGTATCTCCGGATCCTTATGCTGCTCCAATTCTTGGCATAGGCCAGTTGCAAACTTGCGGCCGGTAGGTGCCCACACCTTCCGCTGCTCTTCCAATGGTGGGAGTCATTCATACTTAATGGAAACTGTCTAAAAGGATATCTACCCATCCTCTCCATACGTGGCCAATTGGGACGTTGATGACCACTGCTTCGTCAATTCCAGCTCCACACAAATTCGGGCATAGTTGATCCTGGACATTTTGGTAGTTGGAGTATCCATCAGAAGATGTATCCCCACGGCACTAGCGATTTTGCTCAGTCCTTCGGTAGTCCAGTATTCCACTGGAATGTTGTAAAAGCGAACCCAAACTGGAGCTTTTTGGATGTCGATCTTGTCTCCACCATTTAAGCTCCACTACCTGAGAAACAAGAGCTTACCTTAAATGTGCCACGGACCACATTCGACCACTGACTTCAGTCCATCCTCGGTGGCAAAGCAGAACAAAAAGTTGTTGGAGCAAATGATCAAGATCTCCTGAAGACCAAACTCAGCCCACGATTTCACCAGGGCACGTTACACCACCAAGTAAGCCGAACACTTCCCTAGAAAGAATCCAAACCATGTTGTGCAAAACTTTGTCGCTCCTCGCTATGCAAGCTCCCTCGGAGGAATCACAAACACCTGATTTTTCCTAACTTCAGGAGGATAAAAAGAGAGCTCAGGAATCTCAGAAAGAAGCCCGGGTCTAGTCTCCACAATGCTCTTCCAAGATCTGAGCTGAGCCATGGGGGGTGACTCCTGGGGGGGACCAGGAGTGAGGCAATCGGGGCAGGGAAGGGACTGGTAGAGGGCAAAGGGACAGGGGCAAGAGGGATCGGTGTTGGAAGTGGTTCAAGAAATGGGGGAGGCGCTGGGACGTTGGGATTGGAATTTTGGTTAGAGATAGGAGCTCGATTTGGGGTGTTGAGTGGAGGGAATGGGTCACGAGTAGGTGAATGTGGATTAGGGATTGGGAGGACAGAAGATAAAGAAGGTAAAGGGGATGGGGGGAACGAGAGGAAGGAGAAGAAGAAGAAAGAGACGCCATAGCAGATGAGAGAAGCTCGCCGGAGTCTCCATCGTTAGACAATCTAGCTCGTCGGAAACGCTCACATCGCTTGCATTTTCCTTATAGCAACAAGACTGCATGAAAAGATTCTATAACATTATTATTGACTATCTTAATTATATTTGTTTCTAATTTGTTTCAATAGATAGGATTTCTTTATTTGGATAAGGAATTTTTTTTTAGTTTATCACATAAGCTAGTTAGATATAATAAAAATAGATTTTAGAGATTTAAATCTATAATTATATTTTCATCAAATTTAAATTCTAAAATATAAAATATAATAAATGGTATCAAAGCCATCAACCCTCTAAATAAAAGAAAAACAAATCATGCATGATGAAATACTAAATGACACCTGATCGAAATTTCAACTTTGATCCTTGACTTGAGACTTATAAATTTCCAATAACAATAACAACTTAGAAGCATTCATTCTTTCAACTATAGGTTTATGTTAACTAGCTAAATTTTTTTTTGCAATGAGACCAATCTATGATGATGTTCATATATGGCTTAGGAAAAAGACACTTACCTCTCAAACATAACCACCAAAAAAGGATGACCAAATTTTATAATATGACTAGAAAAATATAATATGGTTATGTCCTAGCTAATAAATACCATAAAAATAAATTGAATAAAATTCATATTGTTGATTTGAAAAGAGATATAAGATGGAGCTAAAAAGAAACACTTAAATAATAAAAAAATTGTAGAGTTATTTAGGATCAAAGGAGTTCTTCATAACCTACGACGAGAAGAAATATTTCACTTAATACTAGAATAATATCAAATTGTACTAGTACTAATTGGATCTCCCTGAAGAACTTAAGAGGGAATTTTCTAAAGATAGTAAGCAAATATTCAAATTTTTATTGGGCTTAAAGAAAAATATGGGCGAAGTAAATAGAAGGATTCTAAGCTATAAGCCTCTTTCAAATATTTAAGAAGTTTTTTTAAGATTCAAAGAGAAGAAATTTGGGAAAAAATAATATAAAGAACTTAGAATCTATATTCTAAAATTGAGAGTTCGTCAGGTTTTGCTAGAGGAGTTACTTCTCTACCAACTAGCCAACATGTAAATGTTGAAAGAAAAAAAAAAGATCATAGTGGGATCATTAAAAGAAACCTGGACCTACAAAAAACACATGTTAGAAAATAAATGGGAAACTAGCATATCTAAAGCTAATTTGTTAAAAGTTATGAACATGTTATATTAATCCATTCACCAAAGAATATACTAAATTAATCCAGCAATTGATTTGCCAATCTAATGACAATCCAAAAGGGTAAAATATTTCATGGCTCTAAATTCTAAGATCCTTGAAATCAATCCTTGGATTGTAGATTTTAAAGCATTTGATCATATGATAAGATATTCATGTCTCTTTTGATCTTATATGACTTATTTGAAAAACATTTAGGTTCACAGCTGATGGAACACTTTAACATTAATCAAAATTGGTTAGGTAAAAACAGCACATGAATTGACCCTAAAATTTGTCTTATATATGCCAAACTTATCCTTTATAAGTAAATCAACTCGTAATCAAAATTTTGTTAATATATATTTTCCCCACATTGTGAAGTTTAGGATTTGAGCATGGAGAAGATGATTATCAATGCTAAGGATATATAAGGCTTTATCGGCTCTGCCAAGTCAATTTAATATGGGGTCAATTTCCAAATCACTTAATGAAAGTACAATCATGTTGTGGCATTTGAGACTAGGCCATGCTACCAACGTCCGTTTCCTTTATTGCTCACTATAGATACTTATCACAATTTTAATATGAATTATGTCAATATTTTAACATCTTAGTAACTTATTTCCTTCTCATAATCATATATCGTCAAAACCATTTATAATAACAATCAATGATGTTTGAAAGTCCTTTTAAAGACAAATCTATCTTCTGTTCTAAATGGCTTGTTTCTTTTACTAACGTCCGTAGTAAAATCTTATAACTATTTCTTAAGAAAGAAAAATCTAAGGTTGGGTCAATCTTCAAAAATTTGACACAGGACAAATAAAAGAATCAGAAACTAGTAGCTAAAATCATAAAATTAGGTAATATGATTACTATTGAGCCGCTGGAATATCAAGTTTCAAAGTCTGAAATTTCAAATTTTATATAGTTGAAAATTTAAAGTTTGAACACTGAAAATTTAGGGTTATGATTTAAGGGTTTAATATGTTGAACGTTAAGATTTTGGTTGCTAAAATTTTGTGCTTAACACAAAGAATGGAATGTAAGAAACTAAAAATCATCCCTAAGTTTTAAGAATTGCTCTTAGAAGAAAACATTGTACCTTTTAGTTGAAAACTCAAGTTAATAGAAAATTTTCATACTGCTTATTCTTGATGAAGAATTGAATACACACATATATATATATATATTTTAGAACCTTTATTATAGTAGGAAAAGTGTTCTCAATTGAAATCCCATTATAATAGAAATTTTATAAGTCTTAAACAACTCGGATGATATATCTAAAATAGAATAACATATTTAACTTATTAATACTTTCTATCTAATAAGAATCCTAATACAATCTAAATTTCAGCCATTATCTTTGATGTAAACTTAATTCTTAATCCTCATTCTACCAAATTAAGACTTGTAGTTAGACTAATTTACATACTTTAAGCTCTTTTACATTAATTCTCCTTAACTTATTTGAAGTCATTCGTTACGTAGAATGTAACAAGTACTGATCATACAAGTCTAGACTCAACTTTTGAAACTCTAATTCTAGAATCCAAGTATTGTAAAAAATTGGTCTTTCTTTCAACTAGACAAGCAATTGTCGATATCCTTCATCTCTTGTGGCTACAATTTGTTCATCAAGTACATCCTTTATTTCCTCTTTAAGATGAGGAGTGGCTGAAATTCTTACAATCACAATAAGAGACTGCTCGTCTTATCCATAATACGTTTTGTGGATGAAGTTTCTTATATTTCTTTTTTTTTAAGACACTTTGGATGAATCCTAACCATCACCATATCCCCTACATTGAATTCCCCTAAGTAACGATGTTGATCAACATGTCCTCTATATGACAAATTGCTAGTTATTATCTTTTGTCGTATCTCATAAACGATGTTTCTCTTGTGTTAAGCAAAACCTTCAGTTTCAACACTAACTCATCTTGTTTGTGGTAAATGAACTAAATCAATAAGCTTCTTTGGATCAATTCCTAAAACTATCTCAAAAAGGCTCAATTTTTTCACATTGTCTCCAACCAAACATCCTAATAAGTCCCTCAAGCCTCTATTCACCGTCTTTATTTGTCCATCGGTTTGAGGATAGAAAGAACTTAAAAACTGAAGCTTAGCGTTCAATGTCATTTATAAAGTTCTCTAAAAATAACTTGTAAACTTGGTTCACCACTCTTATAAAACTGCTAGGTGCATTGGAGAGCCCAAAACATCACCAACCATTCATAAAATCCCTCTTTAGTCTTAAAAGTCATTTTCCATTTATCTACAAGTTTGACTTTAATTTCATGCTACCCACTTCATAAGTCTATCTTGGTAAAGATAGTAGCTCTAATAAATATATTTAATGTGCCATCGAGGCAAGGTAATAGAAATCTATACCTTATTATGACCTTATTTATTGCCCGGCAATTAGTACGCATTCACCAACTTTCATCCTTTTAAAGAGTCAATAGTGCTGGAACTACACATGAATTAAGATTTTCTTAAATAGATCTTTTTTTAATAACTCCTTAACTTGTCTCTTCAACTCTTAAGGAGTAAGATTCAAGCAATAGGTTGGAAGACTTGGTAGAGTGGATTTAGCTACCAAGTCAATCTTGTAAATGAGGTAATTCACGTGGTAAATTATCCAGTGTAACAACTAACAATTTTCCTACTTCTTTTGGTAAGGTAAAGGGTGTTTCAGTTACTTTCCTCACTACCATTGCAAACACAATTTCCTTTACCTTGCTAATAGCTTCAAATTCTCTCTATAAGATTATTAAAAGGATTTTTCTTGGCATTTATACTTTCTCCTTGGTTTTCTGCCTGGTCCACCATCATAGGCTTCAAAATTATCATCTTTTCATAAAATATAAACTGATAGGTGTTTTAACTTTTCCAAAGTATTGCACATCTCAATCATACAGTCATGGTTGCCTAAGTAAAATGTGAGATACTTACATAGGAATGACATAATACCAAATGTAGACCTCATATATTCTAATTTGACTCCATGCACCTTCGATCAAATGGTATAGAACTATCATCTACCCAAGCAATCATACAACTTCCTCTATCAATGAAAAGCTTGCATACATACTTTATTTCCGCATTTAACTTAAGTAAAGAAAATATCTTGTTCTTCCACTTTAGGGGTTATAAATATATGTCTCACTACATTAAGATTTGTAATACTAGTTGGTTTATCGCTATAGTCTCCTTCCAACTCCTCTCCAACTTCGTGCTCACGCATATACTTGTCAAATACCTGTTGTTCTTCAGGACATTCATAAGCAAAGTGGCCCCTCATATTATATCAGAAGCAATTCCTGTCACTACTGCCTCCTTTCATTTCAGTCTTAGCTATAACTTTGCCTTTTGAGTTCAACTCCTCAGGTAGTTTTGTAGTTGTTTAGTGGTGTACACTTTTAATACATGGGGTGCTAGTTTACAGTTTTGCATTGTTGTAATTCTATTTATGTCAAACTCTTCAACTTTGACTTTGAATCTTTTTAGTTACTTCTTAACTATTGTTTTGCTCTTAAAGCTAAGTGATATGCATCTACCAGGTTGTAAATTCTGTGTCTTTTCAGCTCCTTGCGAATTTTTGCCCTTAAGCCATTTTTGTACTAAGATACAAATTGTCATTCCGACTTCATTCCTTCACGTTAAATAGAAAGTTCATTAAATATTTGTGTGTATTCAATTACTGACATAATCCCTTGCCTAAGAGTTATGAGTTGATCTTTGGAGATTTTTTTGATAATGAAGTAAATATTTTTTTTAATAACTTCAGCTTCATCTCTTCCTAATCAACAATTGGTGGCTGGCCTATTTTTCTAAGTCTATTTTCTTCATATGTTAACATGCCTAACTAGCTTCAATCTTTGTGAATCAAACTTTTTGATCTTCTAACATATGGTACCAGTCAAAGAAATCTTCCACTGCTAATATCCAGTTTAATAAGTGTGGATCCATCTTTCTTGTAAAATTAGGGGCCTCAACACAAACTTTCTTAGCAATGTCATCGAGTTTGTTGTGTTTGAACTATAATGTGACCTCTAAAGGCTCGCATGCGCTCTTCGTGTGCCATTGGTTGGTTTGATTGTCTTAGATCTCTCAATAATCGTTGATTTCCTAACCTATTCGCTATTGATTAATGTCAACCTCTTTGTCTTGGATTTCATCTTCTCCATTTGATTTCCAAACCTATTCGCTATTGATTAATGTCAACCTCTTCGTCTTGGATTTCATTTTCTCCACCCTCACCATCAAGTGTAGTTTATTGTCTAATACTATTTTCTGGACTAGTTCTTGGAGCACCTTATTCTTAACGAAGAGTTAAACACAAACAAACACATAAATATAGATATAGATATAAACATATACACAGATATAGATATATATAGATATCTATATATACCTATATATAAACACACACACAAATATAGATAACTCACACAGACATAGATACTATATATATATATATATAACCCTTATTATAATAGGAAAGGGTTCCCAATTTAGATCCTATTATAGTAAAAATTCTATCAAGGCTTAAACAACTAAGATAACATATATAAAATAAAATAACATATTTAATTTACTACTACTTCCTATCTAATAAAGAGTCTTAACACAATCTAAATTTCAACCCTTATCTTTGAAGTCAACTCAATTCCTAATCTTCATCCCACCAAACTAAGACTTATGGTTGACTTCTTTTTTATTTCTTCTATATACTTTATGCTCTTTTGCATCAATTATATTTTATAATACAAGCTGAATTATAAGCTTAAATGCAAATTCCTCGCACTAACAATACAAGACAATACTTTCATAGTCCTAGTCATTATATCAAAATGTTGTATCTACAAGGATTCCTCATCCAGCCACCTGTACATAAGTCCCTCAACCTAAGTCACCAATTACAAGTCCTATCTAAATAACTCTCATACTCCTATACAAGTAATCAAACAAGGACAATTATGTATTGACATGAGAAAAACATAATTATACAATGTTAGGACCGATAGGGGAAGGGATAAAAAGGAGAATAAACCAAGGGTGTGGAGAGCGTACTCGAGGAGAAAGAAAGAGGGTAGAGGGGGGAGTTAGTTAGAATTAGTGAGCTGGCATAACAAAATGGTGAGAGGGGATGAGAGGTCGGGTTTTTGGTGTGCGGGAGGAGAGCAAAGGGGGGTATGCCGAAGTAAGGTGTCAATTTGGGCAGAGAGAATCGATATTCTCCCTGAGGAGCATTGCTTGCTCTGGTTTAGGAAGTGATCTGAGAATTACCTTTGTAACCGCAGTGCTAGGCACTGGTTATACTAAATAATATACAGCTCTATAGCTGATTAAGCTAGAGCTTCCTATCATACAATTAGAGGAAAAGCCCTATATAGATCTAAAATAAGGCCAAAAGTCATAACTGAATGAAAGTCCTACAAGGAGGTAGTTAAAACTAAAACAGACTTGGAGGATGTAGAAATCAATAACCAAGTATATGATGACTTGAACCTTCCAATAGCCCAATGTAAAGGTGTTCGCTCACATACTCTACATTTAATATCAAACTTCATGTCTTACAGCAAACTGTCACCCAACTTTAGAGCCTTTAACATATCTAAAGTTAAGATACTAAAAACAATACAAGAAGCCTTACAAGACTCTACTTGGAAGTCTGCAATTAATGATAAAATGCAAGCACTTGAAGAGAATGATACAAGGGTTGCCTAAAAGGAAACTACCTATAGGAAGCAAATGGTTTATTGTGAAGAATAAGGCAAATGGAAGCATAGCCATGTATAAAACCCAATTAGTTGCCAAAGATTTTACTAAAACCTATGGCATAGATTATAAAGAAAGGTTTGTTTAGCTAAGCTAAATACTAATCACATACTTCTATCATTATTAATGAATTTAGATTGGGAGCTAGATCAATTGGATATGAAAAATGCTTTTTTTTGAATTGGAAAGTGAAGTATACATGGAGATTCCAATTGGATTTAAGAATTAATAAAGTTCTAACAAGGTGTATAAATTACGCAAATCATTTTATAGACTCAAATAATCACCTAGAGCATCATTTGACCGATTTACCAAAGTCATGAAGAAGCACAAATTTTCTGAAGGACAAACAGATCACACATTGATTGTCAAACACTCATTCAAAGGAAGAAAGGCTATTCTTATAGACTGTTAATGAGATAATTATCATAATTGATTGTGAAGAAATAACACAGTTAGGAGAGATTCTTGCTATTGAATATTAAGAAAAACTCAAAATACTTCCTAGGAATGAAAGTAGCAAAGGCTAAAAGAAGCTATAATGAATGCTTGACTATAAACCAGCAAAGATTCCCATGGACTACACAATTAAACTTGGGAGCAAGAAAGATTGAGTCCTAATTTAAAAAGGAGATATCAAAGATTAATGCGCAAACTTATTTACCTAACCCATACTAAACCAAGCATTAGCTTTGTTGCAAGTGATTAGTCAATTAATTAAAAAAAACCACAAAAGACCATCTTAAAGCATTATAAAAAATTCTAAGATATCTCCGGATAACACATGCAAAACCGAATTAAATGACAAAGGAAATATATTGCAAGTGTTTAATTTGTAATCAATACTCTTACCATATTTAAATATTTCCAAATCATACTTATAATTTAAACTTCGGCACAATTGTGGCACATATCTTCTACCAAGGGAGAAGCTATAAAACTTGATTATCATTATTGAGAACAAGTTTGCATCTTTATCGAGTCAATTTTGTAATTTTAAGATTCAACAAGCAACCTCAAAAAGCAGGACCAGAAAAAGATTTTTTAATTGGAAAAGAAAAGGAAAGCCTCCTTGTGATCAATAGAAGGCTACTTTTAACTCGTCCTTTCTTTTTCATTTAGGTGCATCAATTGATTACTGTATTTATCCTTCATAGCAAACAATGCCCCCTACCGCCTAAGGCAACATCTAAATAATTGAAGAGGGAAACTTACATTAAATAGGCATGGTGATGCTCTCCAGCAACCACACTCCTACAGTTCCTGTAAAAGATAATGGCATGTCTACAAACTTGGCCCCTAACTATGGAAATTTGCAACAGTGTACAGCCGTAATATATAATAAAGGAATTCTTTCAAAAGTTAATCTAAGGGTGTAATAATTCTCTCAATTAAAGGTCACAATGGGGAGGATCATAATGTGAAGCATGTGCATATGGTTAAATCAGATGAAGTCTTCGGTAAATATACCATATAGAGGCCTTTGCAGGGTACAAAAAGATGGTAAGATTATAGTATAAAGCATCATAGGGGAAACTAAGAGCAGAAAAAGAGTCGAAAATATTTGGAAAACAAACACTGGCAAACAGAGAAAAAGGAATTCATCTTAGGTTTGTGCATCTGTTCATGGAAGCATACAGATCTGTGGTACCAACTTGCAATTTCAAGCTTTTTAATACATGTTCATGCATTTGTTTGGCTAAAATTTTGCACAAAATTTCTAAACAAGATAAAGAAATTGACAATACTCTTTCCTCTTCTCACATTTCAGTCTGTGTTTCCAACTTTATGGTTCAATTACACAGTCTCTGCACATAGCACAGCACCAATTTGATGCAATGTGAATTTCTCTTACAGCATGAAATCAGTAATTGAAAGATACAACAAATCGAAAGAGGACCATCAAATGGGTAATCCAGCTTCTGAAGTCAAGGTATGTTATAGAAGTATCTTATATTTTTGGCCATCTCAGAGATAACTGAGTGGTACTACATGAAATTGTTTAATGATTGCTGGGCCAAAAAAGTCACCTTTCAATTTCATTACCTCATGATGGTTGGTGTTACTGTTTGCTCCAGTAGAAGAAGTCTTAGGCTTGCCGTCACAGGTGAATGTTCAAGTAGTTTGGAGCAGTCACTTCATGTAAAATTGCTGAAGGCCAAGACTGCTCTGAAACTTCTCTCTAGGACTCCACTAATGAGGGATCATAATAAGTGCCTCATCTGCTCCACCCAAAAGTGCAGATGTTTTCCCTCTTTAGGAAATTGCAGGATCTTTAATAAGCACTAACTAGCTTTTACTATTCCAGAATCTTGAATTTTGAGTTGTTAGAATATATACATCATTATCTGCCTAACTGTAATGAAAAATGAAAAATAACCGATTTTGTGCGACTCCAAAGTTGCAAGATTTTGTTAAAGCAAGAATACAATATTGGCAATACCAGGATGCTTATCAAATTACCAATACCAATTACATCCCTGAGAAACTCTCAGTTCACACGGAGTAAATATATTGGTGTTTTCCATCTACTTTCTGTAGCATCATTCCCTCCGAAATGATGCTTTATTTAAAACATTTAGAATTCCAAAGGCCAATTTCTGATGAAATTCAATGAGGTATAGTGAAACATCTTACCCATAGGCAGAAAAAAAACATGCATCTAGAAACACAATGCAACCAGTAGAAATGCGTTTTGTTAAAACAAAAAAATTAAGGAGAATCTAGATCAAGACCTGAATGTATGTTGTAACCGGAAATGAATGCTTACCATGCAACAATTTGTACTTGTCATTGAATGCCCTTCAATTCTAATAAAGTTTAGAGGAAGTAAGCACAGATTAAAATGCAAAACTAACTCCGGTAGAAATTGGACAAAGAAACTGATTATGTTGTGAATTATTTTCACTCATTGACATTCTATATGGACTTCGATAGTTGTTGATGGTTCTTAATTTATTTCCCAGTACTGGCAAAAGGAGGCAGCAATGTTGAGGCAACAACTGCAAAGTTTGCAAGAAAATCATCGGTATGTTCATTCTTTGACAATTGATTTCTTAAATCATTTGACCAGGAAGATAATATTAGAAAATTGGGATATGCCACAATTGCTAGTTTTGGCACAAACTTATAAACTCAAAAAAAGCCAGCCCTGTCATCCAAAAGTAAATATGTTTAGATGCAATAGCGGCCATAAGCGTTCCTCTTTCCTGCTCCATCTCAAAGAATTAAAACAGAATTCATATATCATTGTCAGTTTTACATTAATAACTAGCTATATGCATATGTACCAACCCAACACCCCTAATATCAAAATTCCAGAAGTTGCACTCGTTTTGACTTTCAGCTTAGTCCCCATATCAGAACACTACTCTTAACAAGTTAACTTGCATGTATATAGTAAATATGCATATCCTCTTCCTGTATCACACAAGCATAGATTATCTGCAGTTCTGCATGTCTAGCTTGATAATGATGTCACTGCTATAAAAGAAATGATACCCAGTAAATTAGAAAGTGAAATGGCAAAAGTCGTACATTCAAACGGATTTTCAATTTTTGCTGCATCTAGCACAATGCCCAAACTTGCATCTATACTATTTATTACTGCATTAGAATATCCAAAAGATTTGCCAGCATATTAGAATGCTTACTTGACATGCATGCAACAGAAAAACATATGCATTTTTGGCGCTGTACACTCAAAATCAGGAACCATATGTTCTCATTCTGTTCCATTAACAAATATAGTTGACAGATTTCATGAAATGAAACGATCGACTGTTTTCACATTACTGTAGTATAATTAGTGTGAGTCACAAATTTGAGCATCCCATCAACATAATTTAAGACTAATAACACAGGCAAATGATGGGAGAGGAGCTTTCCGGTTTAAGCATAAAAGACCTGCAAAACTTGGAGAATCAACTGGAAATGAGTTTACGTGGCGTCCGAATGAAGAAGGTTTGAAAAACTTGTCTCAATGTTCAGTATTTGAAATTCTATACTTGGGGAAATGCATCTGATAGCTCCTTGGCCACTTCAGGACCAATTTTTAATGGATGAGATTCAAGAGCTAAACAGAAAGGTGAACCACAGACACATTATCAACTAATTCCCTTTTCAATTTCATAGTTTCTACTTCAAGCAGTTAAGAGGACCTTCATTCTTTGTTTCAGGGTAACCTCATTCACCAAGAAAATGTGGAACTTTATAAGAAGGTAAGCCTGATTCACAAATAAAACTTGAAATTGCAGAAGTAACAAGTTTGCATGAGTAGTACAAATAATTCAGCAAAATCAAGAGTCCCATAACCTACAAGGTCATGAGATTTCACTCCATGCTCATCAGACCATTTTATAACCCAGTTATATGGAACAAGAAATGTGAATGGAGCAAATGGAACTTCACTTCTAACGAATGGTCTGAACATTGGAGATGACTCGCATGTTCAAGTTCACCTCCACCTTAGTCAGACACAGCAACAAAGCTATAACTCAACAAGAGCCACAAAACTGGGGTAAATTTCATACATGCTACTAGTTTAATTATAGCTTCTAAGTAATTTGTCATCATCTTGATGCCAAACTTTTGCTTGATAAATGCAGCAGACTACAACTTGATTAGCAAAGCAGAAGCACCTACTGCCAAGGGATATTACCTGACTCAAGCCTTTAATTACAAGATTGTACCTCTACTGGTGCAATGTGGTATTTCAGCAACTGACCATTCATCAAACTTTTAGTTTAACAGTGTGAAGAGAAAAACTTAAACATTTGCGTGTGACCAAACCAACATCATATAAATAGAATCAAGTATAATAAAGAGAACATAGCATTGCTCTCATGTAGAAAACAAGCTTTAAGTTATACCATTTCCGAGAGCAGGCAGACGTTAGTTTTAAGTGTTCCATAACATCGTCATATCATATGCATCAGAGAGTCCATATGATGTTGAAAGAAAGCAATATGCAGAAGTAAGCAACACCATATTAGAAAAGTTAAAAGAAACTGCATACTATATATCACTAAATCTTTTCACTTTGGATAATGCAAAAGAGGAAGTGACAACAACTACCTTGACTTTATCACAGAATGACTTGCCCTGATGTACTCCATAAGCACAACTAACATTTTTTCCAGAATCAACAAAATGATTAGAGACTAAAGGAAGAAACAAATGTTGATTAGCATGTGGTTCAAACAAAGGAATAGCAGGAGTCTGCCCCATTTTTCTTTTTGCATAACAACATGAATGCTGCACTAGAGCATCTCTACAATAATAGGACAACCCTGACAAAATCTAAAAGCATAGGTAATTTGAAATGATTTGGTACAAATTATTTGAGAACGCAGCAGTTTCCAATGGAACAATGTAGCTATCACACTAACTGAAATGATAGACGATTTGAGAGCATGAACAAAATGTAAAAATTTGACACTGCAGCCAAAGATCAATTTTCATCAACTCAACTTGACAAAAAAGTTCCCATATGCAGGCCTAACTTTGAAATTGCAATGTTTCACTTCAGTCAATTAACAAGGTTAATGAGTCTCAATTTGTGTTAAATGTTCAAGACATCCAAAAGCAACCCAAGAACAGAGTGTTCTCGCCCAGACAACTTCCATGTGACAAATCAAAATCTTCTACTATACTTTATTCAGAAGAACGTATCACTTCCTATTGAAAATATTCTTTCTGCTACTATTCAAAGTTAATGCAAGCAAGTTTTAATGGTGGAACCCTACTAAAATTTTTACCACAAAATAGCATGTAATTGTTGGCTAAAAAGAACAAAATCAGAATGGAAATTATTTATTCCAAATGACCTGATAACCAAAACCACCAGTTCCTCAAGGGCTAGAAGATACATGACCCATAAGAGAAAGAAATAATTTACAAACATGAAAAGATATTAGAAATTGATTCCAAAAGTCGAGGCATAGCAACCTAATCATTTATCCAAAGCAAATATTAACAAAACTAACCTTCTTTTGTTGTCCTATGTTGCAGGTATTTTTGGCCTCCAGCACAACAAGGGAAGTATGACGCTGAACAAACAGCAGTAGATTGTTTCAGCAGAAGCTTAACCGGTAATATCTTATTGTTAAGTACTTTCAATTAAGGACAGAGAATCAAAGTGAAGCTGCACAGTAGAACCACCAAAAGAAAGAAAATAAATAAATAGAAATTATATATTTTGTTGATATTATGGAAATATCCAGCTAATTATCTCGATTCTCTATAGATAATTAGTTGATATTTTATTACTTAGAGAATAAATAGATTCTTCTTAATTTAAGGAGGTAATTCCGTTTGTATTGTCCTATATATTCCTTGTACTATTCACAGAAAAATTAAGGAAGAATTACTTTGTCTTCTTACTTTGTGGTATCAAAGTCACGGCTCTTCTACAATATTTTTTTTCTTTCTTCATTCAAATTAGTCCTAGATGAACTATCGCTTAGCAATGACTAGTCAACGGAGAAACTCCTCATCCTCCAACGATGATTTCAGCAATTCGAGTGTGACTAATTATGGCGTTATGACAAGCAACGTACAACGTAACTGTGATTTTCTTGCTCAAATTTTCCTTATCATTCGACGAATGATAGGTTGAATGGTCAAAATTACCTGGAATGGTCGCAAACAATAAAGTTGGCCATTGACGAAAGAGGAAAACTTGGGTATTTGATTGGAGAGAAAACAAGGTTGGCCTCGGATGATCCAAATATGGCAATATAGAGGTCCGAAAATTCTTTCATCACAACTTGGTTGATTAATTCCATAGAACTTGCAATTGGAAAATCTCGTATGTTTCTACCAGCAACTAGAGATGTACGGGATGCGATTTGAGCGATGTATTCTGATGTTGAAAATTCTTCCCAAATTTTCGAACTAAAAATGAAACTATGGAAAGCCAAGTCACCTTACATTGTTTTATAATTGTCGGATTAAGTAGAATCATGCAGTATTATCTAGAAGATTGTATAGCTATAGAAATCATATAAATCCATGATTTCTAAGGATTAGAATAAGATACAGATTTCCATGTATCTTAGGAAATCTAATACTATATTTAGTATAGACAATTGTATATACATTGACTATAGCTGTAACCTACCGAATATGATAATGAAATTATCTCCTTTGTTAATATTTCACATGGTATCAGATCTATTGGCTCTTTCCTAAAACTCTGATTTTTTTCTCTGGTCATACTGATCGAGAGTCTCATCTCCACTGTCCCTCTCAACATCCTAGCCTTATCACTCACATTTTCTTGCTCCTTTCCTTAGTCCTACCAAATCAATCATGTCAGAATCATCTAGTAGTTCTACTGAAATCATCAGCCACTCTGTCGAGAGTATTGCTGCTACTATACTTGGAGATTTGCATAATATTCAAGCTACATACCGGTTGAAGGGAAAAACTATTTAAAGTGGTCACAACTAGTTCACACATTCCTAAAGGGGAGAGAGAAAATGAGTCATTTATTGGGTACTGGTCCTTCACAGGATGATCCAAAATTTGCGGCATGGGATGAACAAGACTCCATGGTTATGTCCTGGTTATGGAACTCAATGCTGCCAGAAATTAGTGACACATGCATGTTCCTAGGAACTGCCAAGGAGATATGGGAAGCTATTCGGCAGACTTATTCCGAAGTTAATGATGCTGCACAAATCTATGAGATTAGGACGAAAGTTACTATCACTGAATATTTGAGCCTCTTACAAAGCTTGTGGTAGGAGATGGATCATTATCAATGTATCCAAATGCGTTGTAGTGAAGATGCAACAATATTGAAACGTTTTGTGGAAAAGAATTGTATTTATGATTTTTTGGCAAGTTTAAACGTGAAATTTGATGCTGTAAGAGTGCAGATTTTGGGAAAACAAGACCTACCGTCTCTAAATGAGACAATCGCTATTATACGTGAGGAAGAGGGATGCCAAAGTGTTATGCTTGAACCTCAAGGAGGAAATGGTTTTGCACTTATTACCAAGGCCACGGAATTGAAGGAGGCTAAAAATACTAGAGTGGACTCATCCAAACCTTTTAATTGAGATTCTCTATCCTGTACATATTGCAAAAAGCATCGACATACTAGGAAGAAGTGCTGGAAACTTCATAGCAAGCCCAATCGCAGTGGGAACGATCGAAGTCAAGCACATATGGTGAGCACTTCATCAACTAATGACGAAAACTCTAAGAAACCTATTCCTGAGTTCAATACTGAAGAAATGGAGAAACTAAAAACATTTGTGGAGTCCTTTGAAAAGCCAATCTCAACAGGTACTTGTTCATTGGCGTTTTCAAGTATTTCTTCTTCTTCTAATCCTAATGCCTCAGAAAGATATTCCTATCCTATGTGGTTACTTGATTTCGGAGCAACAGATCATATAACTTGTTCTTCTAAATATTTATGTCGTATAACCCCAACTGTAGCCATAAAAAGATCACCGTAGCTGATGGATCTATCACCACCGTAGCTGGTCAAGGAGATATATACATAAACAAGGACCTTACACTAGCAAATGTTCTCCATGTTCCCAAACTATTTGCAAACCTTATTTCCATTCACAAATTAACTACAAATTCAAATTGCAGTATAATCTTTTTTCCTTCACATTGTGTCTTCCAGGAGCTAGGCACGAAGAAGATGATTGGATGTGCTAGTCAAAGAGGTGGTCTCTATTTTTTGGAAAAACAACCCAGTAAACCAAAAGTTGGAAAATCCTTATCTACATCCTTTCTTTTCGAATCTGTCATGTCAAATCAAGATAAAATTTGGCTTCATCATCGTTGTTTAGATCACCCATCTTTTAGAATTCAGAAGTTCATGTTTCCTTTGTTGTTTAGGGTAAGGATGGCAATGGGTTTTCAACCCGATCAATATCCGCACTACCCGACCCAATGGATTTGGATATGGGTAGTAAATTGTAAAAATCGATGGATATGGATATGGATATGGATATGAGTTGAGTCATAAAAAATGGATATGGATATGGGTAGAGTA
>JANKYE010000009.1:6016184-6027541 GCA_032467995.1 Erythroxylum dillonii | reverse complement strand
TAAAATTTTAATTACTTTGTAATATTCTTCTTGTTATATTTGTATGATATTTAAATGATATTTTTATATTAATTATGGTTATTGTTTATATGATAAATATGTGAAAAGTAATATTAATCAAAATAAAGAGATAACTATATCAAATTTATATTATTATAATATTTGAGACAAGATTGCAGTCAAATTAAAAATTATAAAATACAATATATTAAAGAGCTATTTTGTAATTTTAAAAATTACTCAAAATAGTACTTAGTACTGACTATTATCCAAACTATATTGTCCTAGAATCAAAACTTGATGTGATATTCAATATGGTATTTATAACATTGGTAAAATGCTTTAAACCGTTGTATTATAAATAAATCCAAGGTTCAATACCATGTTATTTATATGTTTGGCTTTATCTATCATTCAACAAAAGACTGTCACATTATCAGCTTGCACTAATAATTTTGATTACATTGCATCACGTTAATCTACCATAAACCATCTGCTTAATTGGATCTTAAATAAGTCATAGTATATAAATTAAACTTGTACACAATAACAACCGTTTCTCTAGTATTTAATTTTAGGGTAGGATTTCTGTGATACAGCTATACTGGTAGAATGAGAGTAGATAACGGTTGGACATTTAAAAGTTGCACTTTGGTGTAAGAGGACAAGAAAGAAAGAAAGAAACAAGGAAATTAAGGGGTGTGGGGAGGTGTGCGTCTGAGTCTCAGAAGGCACATGGTTCGTTAGGTAATGTGTCTCAACTTACTTGCTCAGAAGGGAAGTGAGCAGTGATGTATATACGAAAATGTGTAGTCCAATCACCAAAAATGCCTCAAGAAACTATCTTGTCTTATGATCACGGAGTATGTAAAACAAAGGACAACAACCAACTCAAGGACACCATTGTTCACAAAAGCTCCAGACCAAACCTGGTCAGTAAGCCAACAGAAGTGAGCTTTTCTTTGAATTGGTCAAGGGTAAAGTGAGAGAAGGTCTCCAACGTAACAAATTAACCCATCAGTCATCGCATAAGTTACGTTAATCATGGTAGTTCATGATTGGAGGGTCAGAGATCGTGCAAGCCCACATGCATATTCGAAAACGCTATAAACGTCTCACTAACGCGGATAACTCACAACTCAAGTACTCGCGTACAGCTAAATTTCTTGACTTGTCAAGATTCTAGTGGGTCTGACTCAAATTTCAATAGTCCAGTCTAATCTCGATGTTCTACTTCGCAGGTCTACAATTACATCAAATAAATATTAAAATGTTTGACAATAAACTGATAGAACTGAGACTTATCTGGAATTCCAAGGGGACTTCGGATGCCCAAACCTATCAGTAGTGAGCATCGACACAAAATCTGATCAAGGATCCACACAACCTTGATCTAAATGACTATTCCCCGCTATATTGGATAGTCTGGAGCAAGAAATTCGACTGTTACGTACTACTAGTTATATATCTTACAAAAACTTAATCAGGTTGTCCACAAATGGATACAACCAACGCACAGGCTCGAAACTCTTCAAAACAGGTTCATTCGAAGACGCCACGACTGAGGACGTGGTTAATGTAGATTTGGACAACCCATTTGTTTGTGAATTTCTAAAAGAATTGTCATATCTAAAATTCAAGTTATCAGCACTGAACATTTACAATGAAATTATAAATCCAACAAACCATGCAATGAGATTTGAATAAATTATAGATTTATATGGAGTTACTGACTCAACACAAGTTAATTGTAAGAGATTGGTATTAATCACTCTCCATAAGATTAATAGTCAATTTTAGACAATTAAAAATGCATTTGAAATGAAAGAGCAATGTATAAGCTATGAACAATATATGTAGCATATTGATACAGTTTCTTTAAATATAAAAATAGAAAGAAAAATATCTTATCATAATTGCATTACATAATTGTGGTTCTAGAAAACAGGCAGGGGAATAATATGAAATCACTACAATTATGATAAAGATACTTTAAAATCTGCAAAGCAACAGTGAACTTGTCTCCAAATTTGCAAACAATAGTAGATGCAAGAGTCTTGGTCATGAAATCAGTAATTTATGCTTTAGCTGGAATATGATGGATGAAGAGAACTTTCTTTGCAATCTAAGTCTCTGACAAAATAAATGTTAATTTTAATATGCTTAGTACATGCATTAAAAAATTGTATCTACAGGAAGGAACACTAATAAGATTATCATACAACGACCTGGGTTTTAGATTAAATAAGCAATTTCACCAGGAACAAATGTGATCCAACATAATTTAAGATGCAAATGCAATACTACATGTATTCAACTACTATAATGAGTACCATTGGGTTGTTTATTTGCACTCTAAGAAATAAGATTAGATCCAAAGAAAATGCATTAGCTAGAGGTAAATGATGATCTCTAGGACAACTAGCCAATCAACATCAAAGTAGGCACTGAGATGAGGGTTAAGATTTTAGCTAAATGTAGGCCATGAGAAGCTATTGATCATAAATATCAAAGAATCCGTTTAAGTACAATGTAGTGAATGTCAATAGCATAATGAAGAAATTATGAGACTTTGCTAACAACAAATTAAATATCAA
This sequence comes from Erythroxylum dillonii, assembly GCA_032467995.1. NCBI lineage: Eukaryota > Viridiplantae > Streptophyta > Magnoliopsida > Malpighiales > Erythroxylaceae > Erythroxylum > Erythroxylum dillonii. The sequence continues at coordinate 6,024,944 of JANKYE010000009.1, read as the reverse complement.
TAAGGGAGAGACAAAGGTATTAATGAGTACTACGGTGCTATGATATTCAATAGGATTAGTAAGGGGAGTGTCATGATTTTTAGAGAGAGGTAGGATGTAAGTTATACATGTTGGTATAGGTTTGGAATTTGAAAGATAGGTATGAGTGAGAAGATCTTAAGTGAATTTCGTTTGTGTAAAGAGAAGGCCATTTGGTATGAATTTAGCTTCAATTCTGAGGAAGTAATGAAGGGATCCACGATATTTACTATAAAAGGTATTATTAATGTTATGGATGAGAGACAAGATGAAGGATTATGAAGAATTTGTAACCAAAATATCATTCATGAAAATGAAGAGGAATGTGGTGTCAGTGAGGGTGGAATGAATAAAAAGAGAGGTGTTGGATTATGAGGGAGTAAAGTTGAGGTCAAAAAGTTTTTAACTCCATTAATAAAACCACGTATATAGAGAGCTCGTTTGAGACCATAAAAGACAATATATAGATAATAGACGTAATGGGGATGATTGGGATTAACAAAACTTGGTGGTTGAATCATGTAGACAGGTTCTTGAACATTAACATGGAAAAAAGTATTATTTACATCAAGTTGACAAATTGGCTGATTTTTAGTGATAGTTATTGTGACAATGATTCGAATAATGGATGGATAACAAGGCTAAACGTGTCAATTTACTCAATGCTGAGAGATTAGTGATGTCCTTTAATAACTAGACGAGTTTATTTGGTTTATTTTTAGCATAGATGACCAATTTACAACTAATAATGTTGATATTAGGTGGAGGAGGGAAAAGTCCAAGTTTGGCTATAATATAGGGTTTTAAACTCACCTTATACAATTTGATACCAATGGAAGAGTTTTTTAGGTTGGGTGAAAGAATTAGGATCAAATTCTTGAGTGGGGGTATGATAGGTGACAAAGTAAGAGAAGTTATAAGGCATAAAAGTTTTGTCTCGAGTTTGAGTGAACATTGAGGGTGGTAGAGGTGATAATGGTTCAAGATAGAGGTAGTTTATAGAGATATAGATTGTGTACGTGAAAGTAAAGATGGTGGAAGTAAAGGTAAGGATATTTGAATGAAGGAGGATGAAGGATTAGTTGTAGAAATAGTGGGTGTTTAAACTTATAAAAATTCTCCTTTAATGAAGTAGAAATGTCGAGAAATATAAATTTTATTAGTTTGGGGTCAAAGCAGCGTTAACCTTGCATTTTAATAGATATTTGAGAAAAAACATACGACGTGAACTTGGGTTTAATTTTGTCATATCGTTTGGGTCTAAAAATAATGACATCTAAAGACACAAAGATGGGACATGTTAGGTTTAGCTAAAAAAGGGTTCCATAACGTGAGTTATAACTGATAATAGGTGTAGGAAAAAGGTTTATGAGATACATGGTAGTAAAAAAGGCTTCATATAAAAAAAAGCTTTAGAAAGAGAGGCATGAATAAGAAGAGTGAGGCAAGTTTCTAATTTATCGAATTTTATAGTCTTCAAGTCCATTTTGTTAGAGAGTGTGAGGACAAGAGAGACAGTATGAAATTCCATGAGGTTTAAGGTTGGAGAAAGGCTTTTGATGAGTTCATTAGATCCATCACATTAAAACATATTGATGGTGGTGGGAACCATGCTTTTAATGTGAATTTTAAAGTGTTAAAATTGGTGAATGACTTGTGGTTGATAAATTAAAAAGATAGATCCATATGAAATGAATAAATTTTTTTGATAAAGATAATGGAAAAATGGTGCCCAAAGACAATCAAGTGCTTTTACATTGGAAGCATGAAATGCATAAGTTTATTACATAAAGCACTTGACAATTGAGAAAGAGTTTTATTTCAAGGATGTTCGAGATAATGATGTAAAATGTCAGAGAAAACATGACATGTTGTAAGAACAACAAAATTATTGAAAGCTTATGGGATTTATATGGGGTAGAGATTACTCTAGATATTACTTCGAGAAGTGACATCTTAGTTTATAAATCATTCATAATATAACAACAAGGGTCATACTCAATAGAAGAACAATTGTCTTTAACAAATTTGGAAACATATAAAATATTATAGGTGCGTTGGGGATAATTAAAATATCACAAAAAAAGGTTCAGGGTGTATGTGGAGAGTTATTGTGATAGTATATGTAATCAAAAGAGTTTTATTATTACTAATGAGCACTTAATTGGTTCCTTCATATGGTCTCACAAATTTATCAAGTTATAAATTAAAAGCCATATAACAAGTCACAACTATATTTAGTAACCATTCAACTATATCAATTGAGGTAAGATGGGTGTTGGTTGGTTCATTTTGAAGATTCATAGTGGTAAAAGCAATTTGAAGGTGATTTGAAGAGGTAGGTTGGGCATTATGGGATTCACAATACCTAAATTGACATCTTCCAACAATATGACCCTATTTGTAACAAATTTGGTATTTATGAATGTTGTTTATGTAATTAGGCCGAATGGGTTATTAGACTAGGCTAAAAAATATTGGTTAAAATAAAGGTAGATTATGGGTTTGGCATGATTGGCACAATGAAATATAATTTTAGTTAGACTGATGACCCTACCCAATAGATGAGGCAATGGGATAATTGAAAATATGGAGTTTAGTATTAGATGAATTTAGATAATAGTTACTTTTCCTTTGTCGTTGTGATGGTGGTTGCCTCATTGGTCATTATTTTCGTAAGTTCTATTGTTAAGATTTATAACCACCATAAATGCAGTTTCAAGTCAACATTAAGGGAATGGTAACTAGTAAGATGTTGTTCATAGAGAAGGAGTTTGGCATATAAGTCTAAGAACAAAGGTAGAGTGTCATGGTTATCTATAATGGTGATAAAGGATTTGTAGTTTAATATTGGTTTATTGAAAGCAAATAAAGCAAGATCTTCATCAAAAATTAAATCTTCAATAATAGTGAGATCTTCAATGGTGGAGTAGAGAATTGATAAGTACTATATGAAAAAGAAAAATATACATATCTGAAAATTGGAATGCATAAGCTATATTTTCATTAATGAAAAAGAAAAATATACATATCCAATTTATACATTTTCTTTAGGTGTAAAAATAGAAATAAAAACTTCCTATCATAATTACACAATCATAATTATATGATTATAGTAAGTGAAGAGATTTAATTTAAAGACAACTCGAATTTTAAACCTGAATTCAAGCTATTATTACTTTCAAAAAAGGGTTAAGAAAATATTAGCCTTTGTGAAGACAAAGACATAGAAAAAGAAGAATATTTGCTAAAACAAAAACTACTCACCAAAATAAAAAGTAGATATAAATTTGAGTTATACAAATACATATAAGAAGTCAATAAAAGGACATAAAAACTTAATTAATATAAAGTAGTTGAGGCATAATTGTAACCCTTGAATGCTAGTTTTAAGCAAATCCTATATTATATATGAAGAAAAGACTTGACCAAACTAACAATACCAATACCATTAACGAGCCGGTAAATATAATATACTTGTTTATTATAAAAAACATGACATAGAAGAATGCATAAACATAAAGAGGAGAATGAAGAGTTATTGTGAAGGGGAAACTTAAAGCAATTCCTACAGAACCACTAAAGAAATAAATCCTAAGAATGTGAACCTATCCAAAAATAAAATTACGAGCCTAGCTATAGAGCACAATATAATGCTTATGAAGCTATAAAAGAAAAGGATGTGATACCATAATAGAGAACATTATAAATAAAATAATTAGATAATATCCAAGATTAGTATAACTTACCTTAAAATTTTGACTTGGACAAGTCATGAGAAGACATATATTAATGTAAGATCAAATGTAAAGAGGAAAAAAGCAAGCCACATAGGATTTGAAGATGAAGAAAGAGTATAGTTGCTTGATCAATATAAGGATGTTATTGTCATCAAGTAATGATACCTAACTATAAGGTGAAGAGCATATCGATAGATAATGGGAGCTTGGTAGATATCTTATTTCATAGCCTCTTCAATGAAATAAGACTATAAAATATTTAATTAAATCTAACATATTAGGAAATATAATTTTGCTAGTAATGATAGGGATATATTAAAAAGGACAAGAAATAGAGTTTCATGGTTTTGACTTGGATACCCACAAATATGTGTGAAATTGATAGTGCATAGACGAAACATAAATCCCAAATTTGAACTTATGAAATAGAAGAAAAAGGTCATCATCATAGCGACGCAATAGGTGATATAAGAAAATTTGATAATTAAAGTTAGTTTCATTAATAAATTTGAGTACCTATAATGGTTAGAACACATTGTAATAATCATAAAGGCAAATGACAAATAAAGGATATATGTGGACTTCATACACTTGAACAAGGTGGCTATGTTTTTATACACTTGAACAATATTTAAATGTATGAGCTAAATTAGCGTAAGATAATCTTTTATTACCCACAATAAGATCTACTACTATTGAGTGATGCCTTTCAAACTAAAAAATGTTGGTTTAATGTACTAAATATTAGTAAATATCAATGGTATGATAATAAAGAACTATAAATAAATAAGGTCATAGCACATACTTGCATGAAACTTATTTTCCACCATATGAAGGTACAAAATGAAGATCTAAAGAAATATGTGTTCATTTTTTTAAAAAAATCTTAGTCTTTGTGATATGCCAAAAAGAAATAGAGCACAATCCTTAGAAGATTAGAATCATTATCAACATGGCAACTATTAAGATCAACGAAAACATTTAAAGCTTATAAAAGGATATTTAACTTAGCACGATTCTCATTCAATTATATGGATAAGTATTTGCCCTTTTCTTTAAATTTTGAGACAACTAAAAAAATTTGAATGGAATGCAAATTGTTAAAATGCATTCAAAGATTTAAAGGACTACCTCAGGATTCCCTCACTCCTAGCTATGCCACTGTATATCAAAGACTTGTTCTTAAACATGTTCATTTCTGAAGAAGCCATATGTAAAGTTCTAGTAAGAGATATCAATAATCAAATGATAATTTATGATGTAAGCAAAATTTTATAATGCCTGGAGTTAAGATATTTGAACATCAAAAAACTCATTTTGGCATTAGTTATGATAAATAAAAAGCCTATATATTACTTTTAGACACATGTTATAAATGTAGTCACAAATATGCCTCTCCAAGATAATCTTCATAGACATGAAGTTCTAAAAATAATGTTCAAGTGGAGTTTTGAATTAAATGAATAATCCGCTATATCTTGAGAAGATTCTTAAAGTTACAAGTGATTGCAATCTTCATAATATTATTAAAGGATTAAAAGAAAAAATTTAGATCTAACATCGATATAATGGATCATTTATATAAATGAAGCATCTAAAGAGGAAGGAAGTGAAGCTAGTGTGTGCTTACAAGGAAACTATAACATAGTCATAAAATCTTAACAAAGTTAAAATTACAGAATAACTAATAATAAGACATATTATGTTCTAGTGTTGTGTTCCCTTAAGTCTGAATGTATCAAGCAAAAAGTCTCCTCCATAATACATCCTTAAATCATTAACTTATTTAAGGTGACATACAGAACTATCCTTTAAGAGTCAAACATAAAAGTAAATGAAACAAAAGAAAATTATCTTGAATAATTGTCTAGTATATATTGAGCATACATAACTATTCTAGGGATCACCATAAGAGAATCTTATTTTACTTTAGTCTTTAGAGTTGAAGTATTAATCTCTAAAATTGAAATCTATGAATAGCCAACTTTTAGGAAGGTGGAAAAAAAAACTTACAATTCCAATTAGATCTTGTTAAAAAAAGTGAGGAAGGAAAATATTCAAAAAAAGTAACATACCAATAAAAGGTACAAATGTTCAACTTATGAAGAACAATAATTCATGACCTAAAACAAGGCAATATAGTCTTAAAAGAAATATATGTAAAATGTAGATTGGAAGCAAAGGAAAAGCTTGTCGTAAATTGGATTTATCTATATACAATTCAAAAAGTTGTCATACCTGATACTTGTCATTTGGATTAATAAGATGACAGTGAGATATCCTAAGTATAAAATAGACAACACTTAAGACTATTATTTGTAATAGCTTTATTTTAAGTTTGTTTTTGTTAGAGTGTCCCATATTGCCTAGACATGAAAATGTTAAAGGATTTATAAGTGGAAAAGGTCAACTATCCAAACAACTAGTTCTAATTATTTGGACAATGGTTGACCCAAGCCCAATTATTGTTAATGGACTCTACACTCTGTCTATATTTAAAATTCAATATGGTATCAGAGCAGGTTTGGTCCGGATTATTAATTTTCCAGTTGTCCAGTCCTAGCGGCCCGGTCCGGTTACCACTGCGTATATTTCAAGTGACAACTGGATGTCTAGCCCCAGTTGCACTTAAGGGGGAGTGTTAGAGTGTCCCATATTGCCTAGACATGAAAATGTTAAAGGATTTATAAGTGGTAAGAGTCAACTATCCAAACAACTAGTTCTAATTATTTGGACAATGGTTGACCCAAGCCCAATTATTGTTAATGGACTCTACACTTTGCCTATATTTAAAATTCAATAGTTTTCTTTATTTCTATCTATTGGTCCATAAGGAGGGTTAAACTGATTACTAGTGAAAATTTTAAAATTATTATTTTAAAATGTAATTTGTTGAAATTTAAAGAGAGTGATATTAATAAATAGCAATATAGTTAAGTATGATCATACAAGTATCATTATCTTTATGTGTGTGTGTGTGTGTGTGTGTGTGTGTGTGTGTAAAGATTATTATCAATCAAAGTTGCTTAAGCTTGAAAGAAATTCCAAAATATGAGGAGCACTACCAAAAACACCTTAGCATGTATATACAAAATATTTGGGGTAAAACACCCTTCCAAAATATACTAAGTTAAAAACTCATCCAAAGTATTTATTATTAAACAAACAAACCAAAAGAATATCCAAAATAAATATTGTTGAAAACACACTAGAATATTCTAAGTATAATTTGAACCTTTTTATTCAAGTTACAAAATTCATTTTTCAACTTTGTACTCCTTTCATGTGAAATTTTCAATCTAGTTATTATAATAGTCTACAATTAAACTCCTAATATTCTTTTCAAGAGCATTAATAAGTTTACTCATCTCAATTATCTCCTTTTTCACTTTTGTCCTTCACATAAGCCAACTCCTTCACAATCTTCTCATTTGTTACAACAACTCCCTGTTACACTAAAAAAAAAACCTATCCATCTCAACACTTATTACAAATCACAATTTAGTTAATATATTGAATTATAATAATATAATTATTACCAATTATCTCCTTTTTCTTTTTGTCCTTCACATAAGCCAACTCCTTCACAATCTGTTCATTTTGTTACAACAACTCCCTGTCACACTAAAAAAAAACCTATTCATCTTAACACTTATTACAACTCACAATTTAGTTAATAGATTGAATTATAATAATATAACTATTACAAAATGTACATAGTTGAAGTGTTCTTAAATTCAAAGTAAAATGGTGCTTTAGATGATAATGGATGGTCTCCTATAACTCATTGTATATGATTTTTTGTACTCTATAATGACCATTACTTTAAAAATTTAATGCCCAATCTCATTTTGTCCAAAACTGAAATTGTCCACTTCCACATTCCAAAGAGGATAAAATGTTGCATCTTTAAATCTAACATTCTTCCCTTTAACTTATTTCGAGGGACCAGTATGAGGCATTAGCCCAAATTTCTCTATCTTTTTTGCTTTTCAGATAAGTAAAGTCATTCGATTATAATCAGTAGATATTATCCTACTAAAGTCCATCCTTATTAAAACCATGGTCACTATTAGAATGAAGAATATAATGATATAAAGTTAAGGTAAATATTTAGATGAAAAATATATAAGCCTGTCAAATTATAACACTTACATCCAATTAAAAATTCTCTTTTTAATAGTTGTTTGTTTAAGGGAAAGGTTGTTTTTATTCAATAAAGCGTTATCTTGAAGCTTTAGTAGCTCATCGAATTTTATCCTCTTATTAAAATATAAATTTTCTTCCCCTAAACTTGCCTAAACTCCTAATTAGTACCATCTTTAAGAGAGAGAAAAATGACACATGATCTCTAACCATAAGTTTCCTTTAGAGGTTTAGCTAGATACATACTAGGTTTGGCATTAAGACTATACCAATCGACTAGTCTTACGTAAGATTTTATTTGGAGTATATATTTAAATAATTTTAGGATAAGTTTGATAATTCTCAAATCGAAAGTTATAAGGAATATGGTATAATATCAAAGGTGAATTTGGTTAATATTCATGTTGATAAAGTCACTTGAAGTAATGTCATTCAATATTTGAGGTTGTTATAGCAAGCTCCTACTTCATCAATGTAAGAATGAAATATATAAAGGAATTTGTAGCTAATCTTTACAAATGTAAGAATGAAAATTTTTAACTTGATACTTCTGAAGGATCTAAACCTAATTTTTCCTATATATTTGTTCAACGTGATAATTTTCCATATTTTTATGAATGATTCTATAAGCATATGAAAAGATGAACCAATGTTTTGCACACTATGAAGCAAATTTGTCAATGGCAATCATAAAAACAAACAAACCAAGGCCAAAATTTGCACATCAAAGACACAAATCTCGATATGGAGAATGCATAAATAATGTTAAACAAGAGTTCATGCAACATCCCACTACCATAAAGCAAATACCCGAATACCCTGAGGGCATCCAAGTACATACCTTATGATAATGGTA
>JANKYE010000009.1:5999140-6010077 GCA_032467995.1 Erythroxylum dillonii | reverse complement strand
AGCAGAATTCTTAGTGGATGACTTCCCATACTCTCGGTTGGTAAAGCTACATATTTAGGGGAGTGTTTTTATCTCAAGTGTTTTTCTTTGTCTATGCCTTTATTGATTTAATCACTTGAGTTATCTTATTCTCATCTTTAGTATCAAACATTGTTGTAAAAATTCTTTGTTGAGGATAGCACAAAGTGGCCATATTATTGGGGGTGAAATACTTTCACGGTATGTGAGGACGAGTAAATAGTATCAAAAGCTGAGTGGTGTTGGCTCAGTAAAATTTTACATAAAACTATTGTTTTTGGTCAAAGTGATTAAGCTAACTGAGAGCTCTGCAAATGTAAGCAAAGTATGTTGAATTGTATTACCAAAACTTAGTCAGTTTATTTATTGCTTGTTTAATTTTTTTGTTTGTGTTTTTCTAAAAAATTAACAGTTGCTAACACTGCATCAAACAACCGATAGAAACAGTTTAAAGTAACTGCGACACAACCAGGATCTTTGCGAAACTAAATCTTTTGGGACTTTCACATTTTATGTTCTAATCTAGATTGAAATCCGACCTAAACGTCGATTTATGTCTCAAGTCCATCGGTGTTATTACTCTGACTTTCAATAGTTTGTGCTGTATTCATTTTACGCACCACCGCCATACAACAGAGCATCCACATTAACAGCTATACACAACTTGTTTGAAAATATAAAATGATATATAATGTAAAGAACAATGTTCGAGTTGCCACCTAGAGTTTGGAGGCGATTTTTCATCTCCGTCACTGAATATTATCCTGAATGAAAAACATTTAATCCTGGAATCTATCATCTCAACTAACCAACTGGGATGTGGAGTTTATAGAAGAGAAAGCATTCTGTTTTAACCATTGCTTTGTGATAAAACATATTATATTGCAAGGGGGTATTTGATTACAGCAACGAAATCTCTATCCTTTTCCACACAAATTCCATCACCACCGATAGAGCTACTAGAATCACATGTTCTTTTCAGTAGTAAGACTCGGATTAATTATTAAATATCCTACGGGACAAAGAAGTATGCCGACTTCATTAGCCTGAAACTGGCGGTCAACCATATACTTTTTGGATATTGTCTTGGTGCGAAGGTATCAATTCTACATCAGCGAAGACAGGGACAACAACTCACGAACAGCGAACTGATTGAACTCAATAAAACGATTTGGTCATCAGAAACGTCTGAACGAAGAGCTAACTTTTATTGAGTTGGTCCTCACGTTGTATTTGTCGTCTGGTTTGTTTAAGTTTCGTTTCCAACCAGCTGCCGGTAGAGAGCTAGGAACTGTTAGCTCTACGCGAGCACGAGCAGATTGACGTCAGTCCCGTCACACTATTTTGTTTGCATCGAACGTGAACCCACACGTCCTTCGTTTCTTCTCTTCGATACAACAAAGTGATAATTCGATTAGTTGTATAAGAGAGTTGAAAGAAATTATCTCCTTATTTTTTATGGAATATAAAGTATAAACTGTAAAAGTTAAAACTCTCAAACTTTTAATATTTCCCATAAATTTCTTTTTCCTCATAAATAATTATATTTTTAAATAGATATGATGTCTTTTTAAAATTTAGTAAATAAAATAATTATATTTTTAAATAAAATTTCGATCTATGATTTTTACAATTTTTTAAAATTTTAAAAATCATACAAAAAATTTTTCCTCAAATATTTTTTAAAATTTCATTGAAAGTGTATTAGATTTTTCTTAACATGTACAAATTTTCAAGTCAAAAATTTAATTAAATAACAATTAAATACCGTTAATTTACATGACTATCTAAAGTGAAAATTAGGGAATACTTAATGTTTTAGTCATAGCTCGTTGTCTTTACATAATATGAAATTTTATAATCACTATTATTTTAAAATATTCTTTGAATAAACTCATTCGGTACATTCAATATCACTCCAATCATATAGGACTGAGTAAAACGTTTAGCAGATCAATGATTCAATCAACTCTTGCAGCATCCATGTTATATACATTAAGGTAATAGATCTCGTATGGCATTGGTTGATACCAGCTAAAAAGTAGTACAAAAAATTAGCATATTGTATTAGAATGCAATATTGGATCATACCAAAAATTTTGTACTATACTGACCAATTTTCGATGATATAATAAATATTAATAAATACCGGTATATATTTGGGACAAAAGGGAAACAGCAAACCCCACTCTAATGATGAAAATGATAATGATTTGATTAAGTTGAACAGAGATGATAGAGACAAAGAAGAAGAAGAAATTTTTAGTTGAAGATAGGAAACAACTCTCGTCTTTAAAAGATGATGTCGACTGTACTGTTGGATTGTACTCGTCGATAATATTAGATAGATCCTCATCGGAGATGATCGATACTAGAGTATATCCTAATCCTCAGTTAGCAACCGGCAATGTAGGATTACTGATGAGTGATGCCCCATAAAATTTATAATAAAATTTAATTTTTACTATATAAAATTAAGATATTATTTTAAAATTTTCATTTAAAATAAAATCTGATATTAATTGAAGTATCAATTCAGATACAGTATTTGCAATTTTAAGCTAAACTACAACCAATGAATAAAACTTAAAATAATTGAAAGAGTCCTCCAAGAATTCAAACTCAAAATAACACTTCATCTAAAATTCCACACGTGCCATTTGAATCGCAGGTTACCTACTTACCTTGTGTTGCACTCTCATAACAAGGGAAAAGACTCACGATGGCTGTCACTTTATGCCACCATTTCGTTATTTTCGTGAATTTGATTTTAGTTTTCTTTTCAAACACAAAAAATGCCAAATACCAAATATTGCCTTTAAAACAGATGAAGAGAAGAACAATGTACTTCCTCTCAACAATGACTCACCCTACGTTCATTAAGCACATTCAAGTCATGCCCATGGAAGAGGAAAAAGACAATACAAGACGATACCTACTCGATCATCACTTCCAGAGGAAAGCTGTTTACTCTGCACGTATGTACTTTACTGTAACACAAATATACATATTATATGCATACACCCCTAACGCAAATATGCATATTATATGCATACACCCCTATACATAGGCAATGCAATGGACCCCTATAGCATTGATTATGGTAGAAAACAAAACACTACCTGACAAATACAAAGAGTGGTTTTTAGGTAGATCCTAAACCCTAATTTGATATTGTGGGCGGTAAAGTAATATTCAGAGACAGACAGAGACTGAGAGAGACTGGAATGAAAACCACCGTTACAAAACCGCCTAGTGTCGGGTTGTTGGCGAGAATCAGCCCGTGGTTTTCCCCTACAATCTTTTGCTCTTTCTGTGCTTGGAGTTCTCGTGGCTGCAAGTCATGTCATAAATGTTCAAGAAAAGAAAAGGACATCAAACCATCCTCTCGATTTTCCCTTATAATCTCCGATATTAGGTGTTTATGTAGACTCTCCTTGATCATATACTAAATTTCTCTATTATATATTATATACTAAATTCAAACATATTTTCTTCACTAATGACCCACAAGATTCGATGACAAATCATTAAATCCTTGAATTTTGGCATGGCCATATTCTGCTACAATCACATACCTTTTCTAGAATCTTCTTCTGTTCTTTTTTTCGTCGTTATCTTATATATAAATTCACCGAATATGTATCGAAAAGAAGTTTAAAGAGCGGCAGTATATGGAGAAAAGATTAGAACTTAAGTGAGGTATTGAATTTGATAAACAGATTTGAATTTTCTTGTACTACAAGAAACAAAAATGGTTCGTTTCTGCTGAATGGTTTAAAGCGTCCAATATTAAGCTTTATATTATGGAAAGCAACAAATACTGACGAATATATATAATAATCAAATTGGTACTAATGCTTTCTCTTTGTAGTCTTTCAATCGACCTGGTTTCAAATGACCTAAGGAAATTAATAGGACACATACATGTTGATGAGAATGTTTATATATATACACATACAGCAACAACTCGTGATTATGATATAATCGTGTATAAGCCAATTCAAAAGATAAGCTCGCGAAAGAGTCTAAAGTCAACATATCCGGTACACAAGACTTCCTGTTTTACAAGAATTTAAGGGAGATTACAATGTACCTATTTTTTATATTTTTATTAAAAAATTATTTTCGTAACTTAAAGCTAAGAATAATTGCCGTAAAAACAGGGACCGTTGGTTACCAAAAAAATCTGCTGGACATATAAATTAATAAAGTGGTTTACATTTATCTCGGAAAATAAAGAAAAATAGGATTACTAAGTCATTGACTTGGTTTAGGACCACGCAATATCCATTTTTCTACATTAATAACCTCAACCTGTTCAATCCAAAGTTGTCAATTATTGTCATTTGGATCCTATTTAAGATTTGTTACATTTTTTTTTTTTTACAAATAACAAAAATAGGTTTCAAGTTATCCAATCTAAAGCTTACTCACTATTGTGAATTTATAAGTTCAACTCAAATCGTGCTTCAACTCAAATCGAGCTCATTCCTAAACCCTGATAAGGTTCCCAACGTGGTATTATGGAATAATTTTGTTTTTCGACATATTCCTTGTTTCGCTGCAATGAACAAATGCACCCAAGAGACTATGAGAATACATACGCTAAGTATAGGCCTATAATGGCACAGTGAACTTTTGAGAACTGTGCAAATCCACTGTTAAGCCTGTAGGATAAGAAATGATACTATTATTCAGATGATAAATGGAAGAGTATTGATGGACTTTTTGTCGGACTGTTGGATTTGGTTCCAACTTCCAACTAATTATAACAGATCATATTTTATCATTTAGTATTACCATTCAAAAGTTACATAAAAACGGTTTTTTAATGGATAGGACTCTAATTTTTTAATTTTTAAAATTGGTTTTTATAAAAACAAACGTATTAGAAACAGTGGGTTGAAGTCCAATGTTACTGCTAAAAGTTTTGTCAAACAATGGTTGAAGTTAATCTCAATATGATTTTGCTAAATTACAATTACAATTAAGAGACGTTTAACTTTCTCCAAACAATGGTTGAAGTCGATCTCATTATGACTTTGCTAAATTACAATTAAGAGAGTTGCGTAACTTTATCTCCATGTTTTGGACTTCCTTGGAACACACAAACACCTTGGTTACTGAATAATTCTTGTAGCAAAAGTTATTCCCGAAATTTTGTCTAGACATATGGTTTTCCAGGAAATCAATAAAGGGAATTGCCTTTTCCATGACTATGATTATATTCTCTGCTTACCTTTCTAGGTATGTTAACTAAGAATATTACAAGGATGAAGGTTTTTCCATGGTCAATCATTTGATACATTGAATTTCCACGGGCTGCTATGACAATAGTTTGGCTCCTTGTAATAATCATAATTGGGTTTGGGTCAATTATTGTTAAAATGATTGTAACTGGTCTTTTGAATAGTTAGCCCTTATCACTTATAAACCTTTTAACATTTTCATGCGTAGTCAATATAAGATGCTCTAATATTCCCTCTTAAGTGCAATTGAGACTGGACATTCAGTTGTCACTTGAAATAAACGCACTGGTAACCAGACCAAACCATTAGCTCTGATATCATATCAGAATTAGGCTTAAATTAACTATTGTCAAAATGACTAGATCTAATCATTTGGATAGTTATCTCTTACCACTTATAAACTATTTAATATTTTCATGCTTAGTCAATATAAGATACTCTAATAATAATTACCATTTAACAATTAGTCACCAAAATGATTCCCAAACCAAATATCATTTTAATTACAAAAAATGGTTCCAATCATATCGTAAAGAGGTTATTTCGATTTTCTTTCCTATTTTGTTTATGATCTTCACGATGGGCAATTGTTCTTTTTTCTGACTTTTAATCACCTATATCTATTGGATTATTGATTGTTCTTCCATTTTTTTTTTCTCTATAATGATAATGTAATGGAACGTAAGCGCTTCCAAGCTTCCACTTACCTCTTCTTTCCGAGTTAAATTAGACCCTAAAGAGCCATAGCACATGGCTCAGATTCGTCACATAGAATTGAAGGACAAAGAACTTCCATGGATTGGAAACTATTCCTTTCTTGCTTTTAAATAGCAAACACACATATATAGCAAATCATAAACTTTACGCAACATTTAGAATGAAATCAAGTTGGCACTAGGCTTGTACAGCCTTAGGCATAGACCATATTACCATGGAAATAATGATAATGACACCCATTCAAGTCATTAGCATCACCTAAAGCTTTTGACTTGCTGTGATAAGCTCTTATTGATCTTAATTTATACACTTCAGAAATATTATCGACAAAAATTTAAAAAGGGTATCTCAAGTTTATTTCCCTAGACAAAAATAAAGTATAACAAGCACTGTTGGAGAATTAGGTAGACCGTAAGAGACTGCTAATAAATGACGGATTATAGTGCTCTCTACAATGAAAAACGAACCTCTCTCAACGAGCAAACGAAACTGAGAAATGACATATTGACAGAACTTACCGATGATAAAAAGCCAAAATAGGCGTTAAAAGAGCGATTGCAGCAGCTACATAGAAAAATAGACGTTAAAGAAAGTGTTATTCTATTCTTCTAGTCAATAGCACCATACATATCTGCCAAAATTGTTGCTTTAAGTAATAGTATGGTTACAGACTTGCAGTACACATTCATCTGTTGTGATTGAATAACAGGTAACTTTCCCTAGTAAGTATTCCGCGTGCTAATCAGACTTAACAGGATGTATTTGAAGGATCACCGGCCGAGCTCCAACCTATATACAACTAAGATGCCCTGTTTCAACTTAAAATTTTAAATAATATATAATAAATTATATTTTTATGTATATTTTTTTTATATGGAATAATTTCAATTGTGAATTATAAATTAACATTATGAATATAGTATTGTATTAGTTCAGATGAAAAATAGTATTGAAATAGATTATGTCATATGGAATTTTCGTATTAGATTATACCGTAAAATTTTGACTCGTGCTAAGCATATCTACTGACTTGGAGATGGAGGTTAAATTTCTAAAAAATACTAATTCACAATTGTGAATTAAAAATATATATAACATTTTAAAACATAAATATATATACACACACATTATTTTTAATTTTAAACAATTATTTAAAATAGTAGCCGATATTAACAAGTAATAGTACTATAGGGTCCGGTATAAAAATTCACACAAATTTTGGTATATTACTAATAACTTTGTTACAAATTCACTTATAAATTTTTAACATTTTTCGGCGTACAAATAAATGCATCAGATTTTTATAAAAAAATTTTATGACAATTGATTAAGAATCTTATTTTTATATATAATTCACTTATATATTTATTTATGTATTTTTAACAGTATTTTAATTATTTTATAATGGTTAGAAGCCAACTTAGGGTTAAGAAAAAAGCGCAGAAAGAACAAAAGAGCCCAACAAACAGATTTGAATTTGTGAGTGGAACCAAAATTCTAGGGGCATGGACATGGAGCATATGGGATAATGGGACCCAAAGTCAGCAAAATTTTCAGGGGGTGAGATGGGGAGAAGAAAAGAGGGTTTGGTTACCTTCCGTTCACGGACATATAATATAACAAAAGATCAGAACATACAAAGAACCTGACAGGTTCTGAATGATGATAGCTCCAATCCCTTTCGTTTCAGAAAGATGTGAGGGGTCAAAGTTCCAAGGGATACAAAAAATTAATATTTGGTTTGTTTGATTACAGATAGATTTCGGTGAAAAAGACATGAAAATCACGAAAACAGTGAAAGAGATAAGAGATATAAGATTTCGATCTTAGGTTCTAAAGTGCCAACATGTACCAAATAATATATATATTCCATATTGTTATGATCAAGTTGTGACCTTTTGTGTTTTTGCATCCTATAAATTCTCCAACTTTGTGCAGCTTCAATTACCAAGGCATTGTCGCTTCCCGAGAGAGAAACAGAGAGATGGAGCTCGATGAGCAGAGCTACTTAGATGAACTACTAGCTATAAGAAGAGAAAATTGGGAAACCATTCCAGGTTTTTCAATGGAGATGAGTGAGCTTTTTAATAGTAGCTGGAACTATGACAGTGTCAATGATAATCCGACCACACTACCGCAGAATGCTTTATGCGATAGCGTCTCCACACTGCAGCAGGACTTCAACAACTACTACTTCAATGAAGTTCATGGATGCCCTTTGGGATATGAATTCTCTGGCTCACAATTCACTGACGAGTTCTCAGTACCGCAATTTACTGATTCTTCACATAATACACTTGAGACACCACCATTTCCCCTCCAAGAAAACACACCAATGTCCATAATGGAGAATGAGGAACATGGTCTGACTACAGTAAACGGTTGCCATGATATGGAGATGGAAGTTAATTTCAAAGTTGAGCCAACCCAATCTCCTGAGCCTGAAGTGCCTTTTGTCGACGTCGGTTCTTGTCCAGAAAGAAAGATCCGAGGTAAGAGGGTCGATGGGCAGCCATCCAAGAATCTAATGGCTGAGAGAAGGCGAAGAAAGAGATTAAACGACAGGCTCTCGATGTTGAGATCAATAGTTCCGAAGATAAGCAAGGTAAGAAATGTACTGTTACTAGATAATGTTAGACAAGTTTCGGTCAATTTGTCTAATGAATCAACATCTTTGCAACAGATGGACAGGACATCTATACTTGGAGACACTATAGATTACATGAAGGAGCTACTGGAGCGAATCAACGTCCTGGAACAGGAAATTCAGGTTGATTCAGATGATTTGAACTTGAAGGAAACTTTCAAGGACATGAAGGGAAGCGATAGCATAGTGAGGAATTCACCCAAGGTATGTACTTTGTATTTATCAAAAAGACCAAATCCACTGTTGAAAACTGAGCTCTACTGTTAAGCAAAACCTGAACAGGAATGTCTGAAATGTTCCTTCACAGTTTGACGTGGAAAGAAGAAACATGGATACGAAAATTGAGATTTTCTGTACAGGAAAGCCAGGGTTGCTGTTATCAACAGTAAAAACTTTAGAAGCATTAGGCGTCGAGATTGAACAGTGTGTTATTAGCTGTTTCAATGAGTTTGCAATGCAAGCTTCTTGCTCGGAGGTAGACCTTTAGACCAATTATTACAAACTTATCTCCCAATGGCTAGTCATATGAGATTCGCTGGTTTGTGAGCACTAATTTAGGCAATTTTGTTCTACCTGTCTTCTTAATTATAGGAGTTGGAGCGCAGGGTATTAATTAGTTCTGAAGACATAAAGCAAGCATTGTTTGCAAGTGCGGGATATGGAGGAAGATGCGTGTAGAAATGGAAGCAGCATAAAAGGAAGAATTTATGGTGAATTTTCATTAAAAAAATAGGTCCCAAATCTCTCGTTTTCTTGAATGAGGTTTTCTCAAGTGAGGTTGTTTAGAATAAGTTGGTTTCTAGTCGGCAGGCTTTCGCAATATCTATAATTCGAGACCTTATTCAGTTGCCTCTATATGGAAAAGCAAAATAATGTTTTGGGAATATCTGGGCACATGGAAACTACTTGTAGCGTTTGGCTCACAAATCATTCCAAAATAAATCACAATTGAACGAGAAATACCTTTCATAATCACGTGTCTGACTCATAAAATTCAGAACTTATAGAAATTTGGTTGTGAAAAGAAAACTTTAATCCACTCTCCTCTATCTTTAAGGAACAGAACTAATTGGTATGCATACGTAAATAACGCTTGAGATCAATGCTTTGTTGACTCTTAAAAGGTACCGTAGTCAGACGACAGCAGAACATGAGCACATGAGGGAATCCTCAACTATTCAACACGTAATTCGCCACAAAAGCTGCTTCATATGTTAAAAGATACTCTACTCATTAGGTTCCGAGAATAAAATAAAGTTGCCTTGCAATCTTAATCGTAAGATCAGTTTTTCATGTCCTTGAATGCCTTTATAGCTCATTTATGCTCTTACATCAACGTCTAGTCCTACTAGTATCCAGGAAGATGCTGATACAGTCAATTCCACATAGATGTATCCAACGTCAATATGAAAAAAGATTAACTATCAAAAAATTCAAATAATAATAAAATTTACGATTATATTTAAAATTAAAAAAGTCACTATAACAAAAACATACTATTTGCGTCGTCTGATAAACGTCGTAGAAGCTCCAAAAACGTCGCAGACAACCTTCTACGACGTCTATTAAAACGTCGCAATAGACATCGTAGATAGTGGGGTAAGTAATGGGTTTCTCCGACGTCTGAGTGAAGACGTCGTAGAAGGCTTAGCCATTCTGCGACATCCATGAAGTCGTCAGAAAAGAATCGTATAATTCCCGACGTTTAGAAAAAACGTCCGGGATTGTATGACCTTTTAGAACGTCGGAGACACGTCGCAGAAACTTGACAATCTGCGACGTTTATCAATAGACGTCGTGGATTGTCAAGTATGTATAAAATTATAATTAATTTATAATTATTTTGCTAAATTTTGTTAATAATGTTTTAATATAAATTAGAATTTCATGATTTGTTTTAATTGATCTGAATATTGGAATATTTTATAATCTTATCAAATATAATTATTGAATTTAATTATTAAATTTTTGGAAACAAATTTATTTAATTATTTGCTAAATTGAAATTTAACTAAAAATTAAAATAATATTTATTTAATAAATATTAAATATTATTTATGAATTAAATATGTTTAATAATTCAACAATAATTCGAATATATAATGAATTATAATAATTATTCATGTATAACAAGACTTGAATACATGCAAACAATTTATTATTTAAATTGCAATTCCTGAATATGTCATAAAACGAAAATTAAAATAAACAAAACGTCATACGTGCTTAATATATCAAAATTAGTACATGTTTAGTCTGACCGAACATTATGTGTAGAACATAAAAGTTTCAATCGATCCTGC
>JANKYE010000009.1:5899457-5917865 GCA_032467995.1 Erythroxylum dillonii | reverse complement strand
TTGTTCCCATTTGGCTTATATGTGTATACTTTATTGTTGTGTAACATATATTTACTTATGCATTTAGACTTATATTGAGGAAATTAATGGGATCATCGAAAATGACTAAGGTGGTGAGCATGGAGATGGTCGTAATATGATCTTGTTAGTTTATTGTTTCCATAGTATTGTTTTTTATTTTTATTAATTTTATATGATAGAATCCTCAATTAAGCATCCCTAGTTTGCTCATAATCATTCTTACACATCACTTGTTAGCTAGTAAATAACATAGTTTTTGGAGTGTTAACATACCCTTTTTTGAAAGAAAAAAAGGCATGGTAAGTAGTCAATATTGTTCCCATTTGGCTTATATGTGTATACTTTATTGTTGTGTAACATATATTTACTTATGCATTTAGACTTATATTGTGGAAATTAATGGGATCATTGAAAATGACTAAGGTGGTGAGTATGGAGATGGTCGTAATATGATCTTGTTAGTTTGTTGTTTCCATAGTATTGGGTTTATATCTGTTATGTGTAACCTATCTTAGTGATAATTTATTAGGAAATATCTTTTTTTTTGTAATAGATGTGTTGTGTGATAATTTGATTGAGGTTTACAGTGATGTTTTAATTGTCAAGGTCCATAAAAGAGCATAAAACTATAGTTAGAGCACCCTCTCCTTTATAAGAAGGAAAGAAGAAAGTTAGAAATGTTAAAAGGAATGTAATGACCTAGTAATTTAATATAAAAATGAATTTGTATGTATACTTAGTTTGACACAAAACTTAAAAATATAGGTTAGGTAAGAAGTTCTTATTATAGGAACATGTAAGTGGAGTTTGAAAATGAAGAACAGGGTCTGAAATTTGCACCAAATAAAGCTATACTGATATGGTATGTTTATAAAGTAATATTGTTGTGTATGATTGTGACTAATGCAACTTCAATATTTTTAGAGTTATTAAATAAGATGTTGTTGTGAGCAGATGTTTGAATTGATGTAGACCATTAATTTGGAGTAGATTAAATGGACCATTGACATAGGATTTACTGAGCTGAGAGAGGTTAAGAGGTTTAGGGTAAGGACAGATGTATACTATAATTTATGTACAAAGTTTGTTCCTGATGAGTTGACATTCATAATAAGGGAGGAACAAGTGGATGACATTACCAGTGATACCATAACATTGATTATGAGGGTTCTAAATAAAATAAAATGGCTACAAAGAAAAACCAATAAGTTTACATTAATAAGGGTTTGAACGGAAAATTTGATGATTGACATATCATTATATAGTGTATACTCAATAAAGTGAGGGGTGTGCAGATAGAATAATGTTTCAGGTTGAACTTTCTCCTATATATGTTAGGGTCTTTTTGTATGTCCCAATGCTAATTATGATATAAGCATAGAGTTGTACCATTATCAATGTTGATGAATATTAGTTGTTTAGTTTGGAACGTTTCATCTAAAAGCATAGAGGGAAAATGTGTATTGACTTTTATAGGTTGATGTGTAATTATATTGATGGTGAGTCATAGGTCGTAGAAATTTGATTGTTGTTAGTTGAAATAGAAGTGTACATGTTATGTAATTAATTAAAACTAACTCAAATTATAAATTGTTTGCTAATTTATTATCTTGACATGATATGTGTTCAACTGGGGGAAGATGGCTTAGATTTCAATTACAGATGATGAGAATATTAATAAGGCGTTAAAAGATGACAGGGCATTGGAGGAAATGTACAGGAAAGCCAATGATAATTTTGAATTTGAAAATTTTGTAATCACATTTTAATAAATTGAATGGGAAAAATTATAATTCGTTAATATATGTTGATATATGTTAGACATGGATGGTTGTTTACAATGAAGATCGGTTAACCAAGCATCATGATGGCTAGAAAGCTACAAGGAAAATAAGGAAGGCTTTACAAAAGGTTAGATGTAAAGATGTTAAGTTTTTCAAGAATGTTGGGTTAGTATGTGAGTGTTTCATATTTGCTATGTACAAAAATTATTATTGATATTTGATTTTAATGATAATGAAGAGAAAAAGCCTGAGGCATGAGGTCATGCTTATGACAAAGATGAAAACTGAGAAACCAGTCCTGAGGTGTGAAGATGCATCATTGATAGACTAAAATAAATATGAAGATGTCTCAAGGTATGATGTGGTGCTTATGACAGAGGTGAATACTGAGGAACTGTTCCCCAGGCGTGAAGATGCACTAATGATAGACCAAAAAAAATCAAAGATGTCTCAAGGCATAAGAAGATGTCGATGATAAATAAAGAAAAAGATGAAAATGGGAGAAGAAAAGAGGAGACAATAACTAAATAGAAGAAAAAGAGGAAGTTGAATCAAATAATATATATTGAATAATACCTTGTTAGATAGGGAATATATTTTAAAAGTAATTTGACAATTATATTACAATTTAGGTAATGAAGGATTCGGAGGTGAGCTTGAGCAATGGTACATGTGTAGAGTTGGTGATAACTGGGAAGGAATCTACATCTTATAGGAGAACTTTTACTTTCAAATCTATGTATATAAAGTTCCTGAAAAAATTGGTTATAAAATGAGTTTATAACTTTCACTGTTATAGTATGATTTACTTACCATTGATGGGCACACTTTGAATATTATTTAATATTCTTAGTTGTATTGGTTGAAATGTCATTACAAGTATATTGACAGTGAAATCGTCAAGAATGTTAAGTTTAGACTAAGATTAAAAAGCATCTTTGCATGTTTTAAGCCTAAGAGCTGCATCTATAACATGATTGGTAATATTTAATGTAATTATCCAAAATCTAAACTTTTATAAATAGATGGCAGTTTGTCGGCAACTTCTTATCAAGTTTGTTATTGGAGAGTGTCACTGCTAAGCAGTGACCGGAGCCAGAAATTTAATGTAGGAGGGTCCAAATATTTATTTTTTTAAATTTTGGGAGGCCCAGTATACCACTAACCCTTAAATAACTATGCCATTATATATATATAAAATAATTTTTTTAAAAAACTTGGGGGGCCCAATGCCCCCCTATAGCTCCATGTAGCTCTGTGCCTGCTGCTAAGGATCATCTAGGTAGGTACACTATATACTCCACATTTGCGGTAAGAAATGTTTGTATATATGTTTTTAAAGTCATTGATAAAAAATGTTGTGGAAGATTTGAATGTAATATTGAGCTGTGATTAGGTAGACATAATCAAAGTGCTTGATTTTTCCTTTAACATTCGTATTTATGGCTATCTTTATTTTTTTTTCTCTTCAATTTAACTAGTTTTAATTAGTAAAGCTAGAAATGACAATTTTTGGAAAACAAAATGTCAAGTCATTATGAAACCCACCAAAGGAATGTACAATGGGAAATATATAATCCTATTTATTTAAGAAATTAAAATTAATGACATAAGGCTACCATTGTAAACTAACTATTTGTCATGCTCACTATGTTCTAAAATTGAATTTTTTATATCATAATTCATATAATAAATGAATGATTATTTTTCATTTTATCTAAAGGGTAAGAACTACTTTTAAAATTGTATTAGTTATTTACCAAAAAAATAACTATTTTTATTCACTTAGCATAAATTTTTTTTGAATGAATTTAAAAGAAATAGGCAAGGAGCTTTCAAAATCATTTGAAAACAACTTATCTAATGTTTTTTCTTGAATATAATTAAACAAAGGTACTGTGACCTTTTTATCGATAGGAATTTATATATCATCGTCTAACTTCTAGATGGTTTAGACATGTATGTAAGGTATTACTTACAAAATCAAACAAATAAGTTGACATATATATGTAGTCATAGGTTTATTTCATAAACACAAGCCTTAATTAAACAAAACAAACATAATCATCATATGATAAAGGAGCTAAACCAACATAATTATTATCTTTGTGAGTAGTTTAAACAACTAATAATTTCTAGCAATGTATTAATCATAACTAAAATCATATGGTTATGTATAACTGTAGAATATGATCAAGCTAACCACATTTAATGATAACCCATAATGAAATATGCTCCTAACAATTTCTTCCTTTTATACTGTGCGCCAAAAAACCAAACCATGATATCAGATGGTTCTTCCATATGAGCATTCTATATGCTCAATAATAATTTTGCAAATGTAGGTAACAACATTCTATGGAATGCCTAAAGGAACTATTCTTTATTAAGGAAGTCTATGTATTTCTACTATTATGTAGCTCTTTAATCACCTAATAGAAGGTGAAAAGATCAGTTCTCAATTGTTTTCTAGGTTGCATATGAATATCATGCAACGTTTTCGATAGGCTTATCATGCATTGTTATTGTTTAGAGATTTGTCTTATTCTTTGCCTTCTCATTTTCCATGAATGTTTCCATAAATTAATCAAATAGATGAATTAAACAAAATTTTTTATATTATGATATTTGAGAGTTTGTATAATAATAAAAATCAAAACCAAATAACATTTCCAAAATCAAGATACACAGAACCATATGGACTTTTCATTTTCTTTATCTACCTTATGCTTGTAAAAACTCTTCAGCTGCCACCATTTCATTATCCTATACGTTTCAAATTTATCTACTTATCTTTAATTTTCCCTCTAATATAGATGATTATAATTCTCCCATTGCCACCATTTCCTTTTGTTTTTGAAAAGGAGAACCATTGCATAAATTGAATGATATGACAAGACGAGCCTGTACCTACCGCTGTAGATAAACTTTCCATCTCATGTTCACTACGAAAAGGAAATGAAAATTGTTAACAAGCTTAGAGCATTACAATTACAACCATTATAGATTGCTACTTTGAATTTTAATGTCTTTTTTAATTTTATTCGTCTATCTAAGTTTTTAATTTATCTTTAATCAGTGTATCATAATGACTGTTGGATTATAATTTAAATTTTAAATTTGCTAAATAATAAGATTATAATATTTTAGTCTATAAAACAAATGTAGATTTTTATTTTATTTTATTTTAACCCATATGAATACATTATAATACTAATACATATGTCATACACAACAATCCTTTCTTAAAGGGTTCACTTTTTGGTTGTTTAGGCAGTATTAGTATTATCACTCTAGAGATTAACATCACTTATCCATTAAATTAATAACACCTAGCCAACATTGAAAATGGCATACTAATAGTAACTCATGTAAGGTTTTTTGTTGTTGTTGTTGTTGTAATAACATGCCTTGACCATAAAAAAGAATACAATATATGGGAAAATATTACACATTCTATGGTTTACTTTCACCATTACGTTCAATAATTACCGTTTCATCACAGAAAAGAAGTTAACTTCTAAGATAATTCTTAACTTATTATATTTGATATAATCAAATACATTTCCAAAAAAATAGCGGTACAAATATAATTCTATATATCAATTTTTGAAGGAGAGACCATGGATATAGAAAAATATTATTTGCCAAAAGTAGATACTTTATAGGAATATAATCCTTTTCATCTTTAATAGCTTTTATTGGGAAAATCCAACACCAAAGTACCTTCTTTGCTATTTCAATATATCTTTATTCTAGCAAGGACTTAGTTGAAAAATAGAAATAATAAGTTATGAAGGAGCAAACTTTGGTAGGTATATATTTCTTATCATATTCGTTGTTTTGATTAGGAATACACACAATTAAAGTTCAGTTTATCCATCAAATTAATATTTTACTACTTGCCTTTTGTTCTCTTTATGGAAATTTCTTCATATATCAAAGCATATGTCTTCTCATGAGAAATTGCAGATTAAAAAAAACATTGAGGAAAGAAGGAAGGAAGTTTTGTGGATGTATATTCCTTATCATAATCATAGTTTTGATAAAAAATGTAAACAACCAAATTGCTAGAGTTCCTTTCTTCGTTTTTTCTCAATATTTATCTATTTGCCATTTGCTTTAAAATGTACAATAGTGAAATTGAAAGTTTTTGTTTGAAAATGGGTGGAAAGGATTCAAGGGGAAAAATGACATTGTTTAGTCTTGTGAATTACATAAAGTGGATAGAAAAAATTAAAGTAATAGTTAAAAGAGCATTAGAGGGCCTTATTGAGTTTTTGCCTTACTCGGTATATTAGATAAGTAATTATATAATTTTTTCATAAGAGAAGAGCTTGGACAATCATTTCAATTGCCAAATTTAGGAAATAAATTACAAAGTTGAAATCACATTTCAGTCTATGCCTTCCGACGCCACTATTTAGCAAAACTTCAATGTTCTATTATTCTTTCAATGTTTAATATAATCCCATGCAGATTCTATTTCTTCTTTATCTATAATGAATGATGGTATTTTAGGTATATAAACATCATCTTGAATATATAAAGTATTAGTAAAGTTTGTATAGGAGGAAGGCAATCTATAATGCCCTATGTTGATTCTTGATTCTACATTTATTTCAACACATAATTTTGTACACGATCATAAGTAAACTATATTGAACAAAACCTTTAAAAAACACATTTATATACATGTTCATATACCAATTCATGTCTTCCTTATTGTACCTTTTGAATTTAAAATAAGAACATAGTTCACCAAATAATGGTGTAGGAAATCATGTTAAACAAAACCTTTAATGAACACATGTTAATGCATAGTTATGTAATAATCCACATGCTTAAGATTTCCTGTACAAAATCTTAAACTTTAATAGACATAGTTGGTGTCTAGTTATGTAACGATTGATTTCATTTATATTAAGACTTTATATTACTTTTTATTAGTTCATAGTATCCCTACTTACTAGTATAGTTTAATGTATGGTCATATACCAATTCGTGTGCTTCAGATTATCTGTAAAAATATTTTAAACTTAAAGATGGTTAATCACATAACATGTGGTTAACCATATTAGAGAAAACCTTTAACAGACACAACTTAGCACACTAATAAGTTCCCTTTTACATTTTCCCTATAAATTTTTAGTAATATCAAGTTTAATTACACACCTCTCTAGTTAATGTTATTAAACAAAACTTTAATTGACTCACTTTATTGCATATGTACCAATCCGCATCTTTCACATTGAGGCTTATATTACTTTTTATCTGGTTATGGTATTCCCAATTACTAATATAATTTGTACTAGGTAAGATATGCTTTGTATTCACATATAATATTCCCATTTTTCATTGAAATCGTTACTTATTTTTAATGCATAGCTATGTTAAGTCATGTTATATTTAGTATTTAGGCATGGTATTCCTTACACTCATTATATTTCCATTTATATGTGTAGAACTCTCTTATCTATAAAATATCTTCATTCCATTCTTGACACTATTATAATCATCATCTTTACATACTTAAATTAATTAACAAATTTTTAAATATAAAAATCATAATGAGCTCTGCAATTAGAGGTTGCAACAACCTTCATAGTGTTTAGTGGTAAACCATATTAAAATGTGCTTCTAAACACTTCCCTTCTTCTATACTATACTAAGAAAAGTTTTTACCATGTAGCAATAGTTTTCTTTATGATGAGCATTGTATATCATCATCAGTAATTCACTTTTTGTAGGCAACACGTCCAATATAATTTCCAAAGGAAATAATGTATATATAGGAAGTCTATATATCTTAATTCGAAGAGTTCAAACATAATGAAAAAGAAAGTTGACATATGAGTTTTCAACTCTTGTTTAGGTTATATACAAAGATCAAATAAATATTCCAATATGTTGACAATGCATTATTATTGTTCAGACATGATTGGTACAATAAGCCTATCCATTTTTGGGGCTATTTCTAGTTTCCAGCTAAAGAGGTTAAATAACTATAGCATGTAATAGTTTGATATATCAAATTTGAAGAACAAAAAAGATACAAAGCAGATCGAAATTCAAAGTTTAAGGTATCCAAAACCATGTGCATTAATGATACTTACAGACTTTTTAGGGTTGTTTCTACAAATCAATTGAAGATATGAAATAAAGAAAGTTTTTTTTATGTTCTAATATATAAGATTTTACAAAATAACAAAATTTTAGAAAAAGAACAACAACTACAAATGATTAAGGTATAGGAAACCATATGCATTACTCACACTTATGAACTTCTTTTCTTTATCCACCAATTAAAGGGTATATTGCAAAAATTTCCAGATGTTACCTTTCACTTTTTCTTTATGTTTTGTGTATCTGCTTATCTTTGTTTGTCCCTCCAATATAACCTCTCATAATTATCCATATTCCATCGTTCCCTTTTATTGACAAAAGGTGAAACAATGACATGCATAAATTAAGTGACATGATAACATCAGCCTAAGCCTACCATTATAAACTAACTTTCCATCTCACGTTCATTATGGCTAGGAAATAAGGATTGTGTAGATGCTTTGAGAATTGCAATCACAACTATGATATATTAATATTTTAAGTTTAATTTTAATATTATAAGGTTACCCATAATTTCACTTTATCTTTAATTAATGGGCCATAATGAATGCCTTATTACAATTTAAATTTATAGTTTACTAAAAATAAAACAATAACAATAGTGTAGACTTTATTTTTTATTTTCATCCAATATTAATATATTATAATACTTATACATTTGTCGTACACAATGAACCTTCCTTAAAGGCTTTATTATTTGGGATTTGTTTGGGCAATGCTAGTATTTTCACTACTTAAATTAACATTACTTACCCATCATACTGAAAGTACTTATATAAGATCCCATATTAGTTGGGGAAGAGAACGAAGCACGCCTTGATACCATTTTAATAACCCAGACTACCCACCCACAGATATTGTCCGCTTTGGGCCCAGCCCGCACGTTTTTGTTTTTCCACAGGACTTCCCAGGAGGTCATCCATCCTAGTACTGCTCTTGTCCTAGCACGTTTAATTTCGAAGTTCTGATGGGATTCGGTGCGTTAGGACATGAAAAACGCATCTGCAAAGGGAAGGTATCCACACTCTTATAAGGTGTGCTTCGTTCTCCTTCCCAACCGATGTGGGATCTTACAATCCACCCTTAAGGAGGCCCAGTGTCCTCGCTGGCATAATGGCCCGGGTACTAGCTCTAATACTATTGACAATATCTGTAAGCGGGTGGTCTGAGCTGTTACAATTGGTATCAGAGCCAGTACCTGGGACAATGGGCCAACGAGGACGTTGGGTCTCCACAAGGGAGGGGAGAACAAGGGAGGGGAGAAATTCCACATCGGTTGGAAAGGAGAACGAAGCACTCTTTTTAAGGATGTGGATATCTTCCCCTTGTAGACGCGTTTTCCATGCCCTAATGCACCGGATCCCATCTAAACTCTGAAGTTAAATGTGCTAGGACAAGAGAAGTACCAAGATGGGTGACCTCCTAGGAAGTCCTGTGGAAAAAAAACAAAACCGTGCAGGCTAGGCCCAAAGTAGACAATATCTGCAAGCGAGTGGTCTGGGTTGTTAAATGGTATCAGAGACAGTCCCCGGGCCGTTGTGCCAACAAGGACGCTAGGCCTCCTAGGGGGTGGATTGTAAGATCCCATATTGGTTGGGGAGGAGAATGAAACACGCCTTGTAAGAGTGTGGATATCTCTCCCTTACAGACGTGTTTTCTATACCTTAAGGTATCGGATCCCATCAGAACTTCAAAGTTAAATGTGTTAGGGCAAGAGTAGTACCAAGATGGGTGACCTTTTGGGAAGTTCTTGGGAAAAGCAAAACCGTGAGGGCTTAGATAGGCCAAGGCCCAAAGTGGACGATATCTGTAAGCGGATGATCTGGGTTGTTACAATTGTATCAGAGCCAGTACTTGAGCCAGTTGGATTGGCAAGAGGCTAGGTCTCCCCCTTAGACGCGTTCTCCTGAGCGAGTGTGTGGGAGGAACAAAACCTTGATGACTAGGCCAAAAGGGGACAATATCTGGATGAGCGGGTGGTGATATAAGGTGTCAACCCAATCCTGAAAGACGCGTTCTCCCGAGCGAGTGTTCAGGAGGAACAAAATCTTGATGGCTAGGCCAAAAGAGGACAATATCTAGATGAGTGGGTGGTGATATTAGGTGTCAACCCAACCCTAAAAGACGCATTTTTCATGCCCTAACGCACCGGATCCCATCAGAACTCCGAAGTTAAACGCGCTAGGGCCAGAGCAATATCAGGATGGGTGAACTCCTGGGAAGTCTTGTGGAAAAACAAAACCGTGAGAGTGTTTGGCACAAAGGCCTTGGCCTAAAGCAGACAATATTTGCAAGCGGGTGGTATGGGCTGTTGCAACTTATGCCAATATCAAGAATAACTTTCAATCATAATTAAACCTCCAATATAAACTCATCTAAGTTTCTTTTTATAATGACACGCACTCACCATTAAGAAGAATACAATACATGGAGAAAGGTTGCAATGTTATGTGACTTGTTTCCAATAGATTGTCCAAAAATCACCACCTAATCATAAAAAATGCTTAACTTCCAAAATAATTCTTCACTAACAATATTCAATAAAATCAAATACATTTTTATAAGAATATTGATAAAAATATAATGAAATATACCAATCTTCAGATGAGAGAACTTAATATTTTTATATTCTAGTGACATCGTAGATAGACAAAAATATTGAGTTATGAAGGAACAAACTTTATTAGGAATATATTTCTTCATAATTATTATTTTGATTAGGAATGCACAACCAAAGTTCAATTTCTCTATAAACTCAATATTTTCCTATTTATCTTTCGCTCACTTCTACAAAATATCTTTGTATATCCTAGTCTATATCTTTATATGAGATATAGTGAATAGCTAAAAATATTAACCAATCAATAGTGGAACTTTGGCGGGTATATGTTCCTTATTATAATCATAGTTTTAATAAGGAATTTACACAACCAAATTACAAAAGTTTGTTTCTTTGTCATCTTAATATTTGATTAATTACCATTCGCTCCATACTATATACTAGTGAAATTAAGAGTTCGTATATGAAGAATGGGAGGAAAATCTTTAAAGAAAAAATATAAAGAATAATCTAGGTTCAGTCTTAAACATTATACACAATAGATAATCAAAAATTCAAAATAATAATCAAAAGAGTTTTGAAGGGCCTCACTAAGTTCTTGTATTAGTAATAAATAATGGATAATTAATTACATAATAAATTTTCATGGGAGAAGGACTAGGGTTGTCATTTTAATTACCAGAGTCAAGAATGACATTAGAAAGTTGAAAATATATGTCATGTCTTTTTATAGGGCTCAATACAGCTAGCATTCATATCCAAATCTTCAGTCCTACACCACTATTCAATAACATAATAATTTTATGGTATTCTTTCAATTTAGTTAATATATTTCAATTTCAAATTTTACGTCTTACTTATCTATAATTGATATGTTGATTCTTATTTAAATATTGATTTTTGTTTCATCACATAGTTTCATACACGGTCGTATTGTAAATTGTGTTGAACAAAACCTTCAACAAACATGTTTTTTCTATACATTCATATACCAATTTATGTCTTTCACATTTTCCTTTCAAAATTTCTCATAAGAATAGAATTTACCACATGATTGTAGGAAACTATGTAAACAAAACCTTCAATGAACATAGTTTGATGCATAGTTATATACCAATTTGTGTGCTTTGAATTATCTATACAAATATTTAAAACTCAAAGATAGTTGACCACATAACAATATGATTAAACATGTTAGGAAAAACCTTTAATGGAAGCACTTTGGTACACGAACATGTACTAATCTGTGTCCTCCACATTGTCCATACAAAAGTTTTTACAATACTAAGTCTAATTACATGCCTTATAGTTATATTGTTAAACAAAAACTTTAATGAACACACTTTGTTATACAATTGTTTACCGATCCATTCCCTTCATATTAATCCTTTGTACTACTTTTTATTTAGTTACAGTATTCCAATTTACTAGTATACTTTGCAATGGGTGAGGTATGCTTTATACTCATAGATAATTTTCCTATTTTTCACTAAAACTGTTACTTATTTTAAATACATCATTGAAATTTTTACATATAGTTACGGTATTGGATGTACTGAGTCTTGGTATATTTTGTATTAAAACATGATATTCCTTCCACCTATTGATTAAATTCCCTTTTAAATGTGTAAAACTTACTTATTTGTAAAAGATCTTCATTCCAGTGTTGGAATTATATCATTATTATAGTGTACGTAAATTAATTAATGATTTTGGACAATGTATTAAATTTAAATATAATCAAAATTAAAATGATCTCTATAACTATAAATTGTGATAATCCTAACAACATTCAATGGTAAACCACAATGAAGCATGCTCCTATACATTTCCTTCTTTTATACTATATAAAGAAAAGTTCTAACACACAAAAAACACGTTTCTTTAGGGATCATCATTAATAATTCTTATTTTGTAGCCAACAACGTCTAATGCAATGCCTAAAAAAACTCGTATGTATATACAAAGTTTGTATATCTCAACTCTAAAAGTTCAATTAAAATGTCAAAAAAGTTGAACAAGTGAGTCCTCAATTATTGTTTAGGTTGTACATAAAGATCACAAATTTGTTCCAATAGGCTAATGATACATTGTTGCCATTCATATAGGATTGGCACACAAGCCTATCCATTTTCCAGGTTGCTTCCAATTTCTAATTGAAAAGATAAAATAAACTTAATATTTAATGTTTTGACATATCAAAATTTGAAGAACAAAAAAGATACAATAGCAAATAAATTTTCAAAGTTTAAGATATGTAGAAACATATACATAAATGATACTTTTGGATTTTTTTAGGGTTATTTCCATAAATCAATTAAAGCGATGAAATAAACAAAAATTTTCATGTTTTGACATATGAGATATTATAAGACGATAAAAATCATAACTAAATAGCAATTACAAATAATCAACATACATCAAACCATATGCCTAACTCATACTTATGGTATATTGATTTTAGGGTATATTACATAAATCTCTAAATACCATTGTTTGTTTTTCCTCTATATTTCTTACATACACTTATCTTTGTTTGTTCTTTTAATAAAACCTCTTATAATTATTGACATGCCACCATTTCCTTTGTTAATAGAAGGTGAGACAACATCTTTGAGAAATTAAATGTTATGACAATATAGGTTAAGATTTCCTATATTATGGTTTTATGGTTGGAAAATGAAAATTATGTACGAGCTTAGAGCATTGTACTTACAACCATTATACATTAATATTCTCAATTTTAATATTATTTCAAATTTATACAACTATCCATGAATACAATATATCTTTAATCAATGTATCATAATGAATGTTAGATTAAAATTTAAATTTTTAGTCTACTAAAACAAGAGAATAACATTTTATCCCATAAGACAAATGTATTTTTTTAATTTTAACCAATATCAATACATTATAATGTTGATACATATTCCATACATAATAAACCTTCTTTAAAAGATAGGTAGATGCAATTATATGGAAAGCAATAACTAGAGACTCGAAATAGAGCATCTTAAAACTATGAAAGGGGCAACCTTAAAGAAGAAAGAGGGGGTCTCCATCAGGATTCAAGTGAAGAAATTTCAAGATTTCAAGATTTATAAGGATGTTTTAAAATTTAGATTTGTTTCTTGATTAAGGTTGATTTTTCTGTACTTTGCTATTAATTAAATTAGGACATATCTAAATGAGGCGAATCATAGAACTATTTATTTGGAATGATTATTTAATTTAATTAAGTACCAAGAACCAACAGGAAGTGGTCATATTAAGAATTATGAGAACCAATGGCATGTAAATATTTGGCTAGCATCTAGAATCATAATCCTGGTGAGGATAATTTCATTGATCCATCTTATTGTGTCACATATGAAGGAATTAGCATCCGTTGAAGAGTTGGAGAAGATCTTAAAGTTCCTTTCCCTCTAAGTGGAAAACATTATATAACTTAAGGTAATTATAATTATCCTTACCTTCTTCTTAGTTCTGTATTTGATAAAGCATGCTTAAGTAATGAGATCTCTCTAAGTGCCAACATTACAATACAAGGAATTGAGGTGGAGAATTCTCTCCCAAGTGGTCTTGACAAAGTTACATTTGAAGAAAAGGTAATCAAGGTTCTCTAATGACATATTAAAGAAGGAACAAGTTTGGTTATTAAAAGAGCCAAAATACAACCTATCCTTGGTGCTAAATTTTCCTTGATTGTTAGCCAAAGGATAAAAACAACTTTAGGAAGATTTATTGTGAGATCCCACATCGGTTGGAGAGGAAAATAAACTACGTCTTATAAGGGTACGGATAACTCTTCCCCATAAACGCGTTTTCCTGGGTGCGGGAAGAGCAAAACCGTAAGGACCTTGGCTGTGGGCAGGTGGTTTGGGCTGTTACAAATGTTATCAAAGCTGATTCCTGACCCATTGCGCCAGCAAGAACGCTGGTCCCTAAAGGGGTAAATTGTGAGATCCCAGATCGATTGGAGGGATGAATGAAGTATGTCTTATAAGGGTATGGATACCTCTTTCCTACAGACGCATTTTCGCAGGAGCGGGAAGAACAAAATCGTGAGGGTTGGCCTGAGGGGCAACCCAAAGCGGTCAATATCTATGGGCGAGTGATCTGGGTTGTTACATTGATGGGGGCCCAAACCAAGGCTGACCAGACTATTTTGGGAAAAGAATCCTTAAAGATATTTGCATAAGATCTATTAATGAAACATCCTGAATTATGCCTCAACCATAAAAATTTATACCCCTTCCTAGAATCAGGTTGATAGTTAGGCATTGTATTGGAAAAGAAGGAAAATGGACCTAAGTGAGAATGTGGTTAACACCAAGTGTTATTTTAAATGATTATCTTTACTTTGGAGGAATAAGAGATTCTAAACATCAGGTTAGAAGCATTAGGAAGGAGATGAAGGGGACCATTAGGGTGCTAGAAGTCCTACTAGAACTAATACATTAACCATTCTTGACTTTCTGCCTGATGAAGATTGATAACTTATCCCTCAATCTGAGCATTTGAACCAGAGACCAATAGGTGTTAGGTATAATAAAAGTTTTCCACTAGCTATGCTCTTTTAGGTATTAAATTTAAATCCACTTAACCTAAACGTATTCTTAGTCCATAAATAACCTCCAAGTACTCTTTTTCAGAAGAACTTTGTTCATTGTTCTAATGGCTTTAATCCCTAACCCTCCTAGCTCTTTAAATATATAAAATTCCATCCATTTAGCCTTTTCTTTAGAACTATTATTTAGGTTGCCACTCCAACTGAATTTCTTCAATATCATCTCAATATCTTTGGTGACATTAATAGGTAAGTAAAGATGACAACACCAATAGACTTGCGAGTCGGAGAGAATATATTTCATAAGCAGAAGCCATTACCATAAAGAGAAATTTGTTCTTTCAACTTCCAACTATCTTATAAATAGTATCAAAGAAAGGTTGAAAATCATGATAGGTAAACATTACCTATAACTTTATCTAAGGTCTAAGTACTTGCAAAGAAATAGAGATTGCTTTTAGCTCTATTAATTTCTAGCCTAGAGATAGTTTTAGAGAGTTTAAAAACACCTTGATGGAGTTCAAATATGTTATACAAAACATAAAAATGTCATCTTTGAATGTAAGAATAAAAAGTTAAAGTTTGAAGCACTTATAATGGAAATGAAATAGATTGTCCAGGCTAACATACTTCATTGTGACCCTTAAGAGAGTTTCAATGCAAATGTAGAATAAGTAAAGTAAAAGAGGATCCTCTTGTCTTAACCCTCTTGCTCTTTAGAAGGAATCTAATAGTTCATTGTTAATATGAACTTTGAAAGATGTGGTGACACATTGGTAAATCCTTTTCATAAACTTAGTGGGAAAACCAAATGTCCTCATAACCTTAAACAAGAAATTCAGTTCAATACATTAAAATCTTTGTTAAAATAAATTTTGAATGCATAACTTATGATGTTAACATCTTTGTGATAGTTCATAAGTGGATCTTGAGCAATAAGAATATTGTCACCAATGCTCATACCCTTGATGAAAGCCCCTTGACTAATTAAGTTAACAAGCATATTAGAAATGATGTTATAAACCAATGTTAGCAAGCGTCATAGAAATGATTTTATAAACCACATCGTAGTAGTAAATGGGTCTATAATCATGTAAACTTCAGGGTTCAGGATTTTAGGTATGAAACATACAAAATACCTATTGAAATCGTTGAGCAATTTACTTGAGGTAAAATTTTAAAAAATTTGCCTTAATGATAGAGTCGCTAATTAATTTCCAGGATTTTTTAAAGAATAACATATTAAGACCATTAGGGCTTGGAGCTTTGCTAGGATTCATATTTAAAATTGTATGCTTAACTTCTTCATAATGAAAAGTAATAGTGAGCATATGAAATTGTTGATCAATAATTAAAGGAAGAGTAAATAAGTAAATAAAATCAACATTAATAGTAATGTATTTAGAAAAACCAAGAATTACTTTAAAGTGTTAAATAGCAATATCTTTGAGATCCTCTTGGTTATGCCAGATATTACCTGAGCTATCTTTGAGAGAAATGATTAGATTAGAATTATTTCTACTTAAAATGGAGTTATGGGAAAACCTGGTATTGTCATCCCCTTATAGATCTTTGCATAAGGATAAAATTATAGTTATTGAAGGTAGTTATGTAATTTCGTAGAGCTAACTTTCCCTTAATAAAAAATGTAGAACAACTTGGAGAGGCAAAAACAGAGTTTTGCACACTAGTTAGCTTATACTTTGATGAATTTATAGTTTGCATCATGTCAGCACTAGGTTTAGAGTTAAGCTTTTTAAGTTCCACCTTGATGACCTTTAACTTGGACCATTATTTAAAGGATTCAAAACCCTCAACTAAAGAACAAAGCCCTCTGGAGACAATTAAGGAATTCTGTATGAGATGTAAGGAAACTATTATATATAAATGAATATTTACTATTATATCTAAATGGATATTTTGCTTTCTATTATTAACATTCAGTAAGAATCAATAGGTGAATGATATGAGACTATAGGATCCAAGAATTCACAATTGATCTTCTAGAAAACTATGGACCGCGCTCAATTGATCAAGGCGTGATCAAGTTTTTCCTTTGGGAGAAATTTTCCAACCTTTTTATTACTACAAGTGAACTAAGCCCCTTTATAGATTAGATCCTCTAGCCCAAGATTGTATAAGCATCATTTAAAGTCCTCAACTTGGTAGTTAAAATTGGAATAGCCATCAACTTTATATGTAAAGAGAATGTTATTGAATTCTCCAACAACATGACATAGGGAAATGATGGTAACAAATAACATATTAATATTATGCCACAAGGAGAGTCTATGTGTAGCTAGATTATGGGTATAGATAGAGGTGAGTTCCACTTAAGTATTCAAGGATAATATATATGAAGATATGTTGATGAACTAAACACTTTAATGATATTTTGATCAAATACCACAATAATCCTATCATTATAGTGATATGATATATTAGAAATGGTCTTCCAACTACTCCTAATAAACTGTAGATCCTTTTGGAAAGCATCAAATTTTGTTTTATTTCTAGAAGACCAATTAAAAAGGATCTCTTTTAAAGTAACACATTCTTTAGGGCTTGTTGTTTATTAGGATTATTTAATCTCCTTACGTTCCATATAAAGATGGAAATCAACTTGGAACTTTAATGGATTTGGATTTCATCTTTCTACTAGAGGCTCTTCTTACTATTGTCAAAGGAGTTTCATTTAATTTATAATCAATGTTATAAGGAACATAATGAAGTTGAGCCCTAGGAAAGGTAAGAACTAGAGACTCAGTAGGTATAATAACAATATTAAAGTTAGGGGCCTCAAAGAGCTAAGAACATCACTTGGGGCATTAGAGGCCTTAGAAGAATCAAGAGCAGAGGTATTCATACTAGTGGCCTCAGATTTATATACTTGAGTATAAGCAACCTTAACCTGAGCATAACTAAAGAGGAAACAAGATCAATAAAATTAGACCTTGAGGCATTATATAAAGGATTTTTAAAGGGCTTAGAAAGAGTTTTAGAAGAGTTGACATCCATAACCTCTTGGTAGGAACCACTATTAAAGAACCTCCTAATAATTTTCTAGATTTTGCTAGTGGGTTGACAAGCTGGTTTCTAGGGCTAAGGTAAACTAATTTGAGCTTGCATAAAGTTACTAGCGTCTTGAGACCAATAAAGGTTTAGGTAATTCCCTTTGGTTATCAATCTCTGTACAAACTTTCACAAAGCCAATGCTTCTTATTCCAGTATTCTAAACAAATCCATTGTAGCATTCCACTCCCGCAGGACCCGAACCCGATATCGACGGTGATATCCAAGCTCGTGACCCGCGAGGGTGGCACGCTAGAACACTCTCAATCATT
>JANKYE010000009.1:5873774-5895270 GCA_032467995.1 Erythroxylum dillonii | reverse complement strand
ACAGTTCATTTTAAAATGTTCTTTTTAATGATATATATAATATCAAGTCAATCTATTAATCACGTTATTAAAATTTATCATTTTGATATGAATTATTAAGGTTCTAAAGAATTTAAAAATTAAATAATAAATTGAAAAATCTAAAAAACATACTTTAGAATTGACTATCCCACTTCTTTATCGTTTCATCACATATACAAATTCATTACATGATGTAATTAAGGGCTCCCAGAAAAGGTGGAACTTTCGGCAACATGCCCAGGTGAGGGAGGTTTCCGTTTCAACACTTGTTACGGTAAACGTGCAGTGGCTAAGCCCCAGCTAAGGAGAGGTTGGGTGGTTTCTGAAAAGACGTTTACTTGGAATCAGGACATTAACATATACATACGCCAATGCCAGGTTTAGGTATGTGATTAATTAGCAGTAGCACTAGCTTTTTATCAAGTGGGGTTTCTGTACTAAATAAAACTCGCTAAAGCAACTATATATTAAATAATTATAACTCGTTCTACTCTTTTAAGGTCGCTTTTTGTCGACTTGTTTTGGTGCATTAACTCTCCCACTACTTGAACCAATGAGAATGGGGCGGCTTGATTGTGGTGGAACTAAGCTTTTTTGTTTTTACTTAATTTAATCTATCAAATCGGTACTTGTGGAAAGCATAAAGTGATGCCATTGTAGACTGCAAAAAACAGAAATTAAGTGGGATGAGATGCGAGACATGTGTTAAATTCACATCAGCCATTAATGGAATGAGAACTAGGGAACTTGCTTTTCGGGGACACTCGGGCTGAGACTATTCGATTCAAAGCTTACAGCAATGATCGGTTTTGATAGATAATAGCACGAGTTTAGAGAGATTCCATTCAGAACTAGAAAGTTATATTCTATTCTAAAAGGAATACTCTCACCACAAAATGGTCTGTACCCCATGGAGGGCAAAGGCATTAGATGAACACGATTGATGCAACCCCCTGTTCTATTCTATTCTATTCTCAGGTTAGTTTAATGTGATTGATTTATGTTGCTGTTCAAGTGGGCGATTGTGCTAGTTCTTTGATGGGATTCGTAGACATAATGTGAAATTCATTACCTAATAATTTGCCGCATTAATTTATTCTCCTTGTGAGTTGTGACAATGACCTGTTAATGAAGTTTTCAAGTAAATTTTTTAATTTCCTTAAAAAATAAAAAGTAATATACAATGATTAACATGCAATGTTGGTTTTGGTGCTCCATATATATTATTGTGAAGATAAACTATATTTTAATCAAACATTCATACTTCTAACCTTAACCAGCACTACATATCCTATGACGCTAGGTCTTAATCATGTCAATAGCATAGCAAACCTTGTAAATTTCTGCTGACTATAGTTGTATACAACACTTAAAACTATGTTAGCTGCATTAACCAGAGCTGAGTATGTAGTTAGTTTTCCATTAAAAAGCATCTAGGCCTCTCTAGGGGTGTGTAATCTAAAGCTCGGTGGAGCATGAAATTTTGGAAAAGAACTACAAAGGTTGTCATAAATATGACAGATATACATCAACTGTTTCTCGTTTGAATGCAACATGCACTCATGGTAAATAAAACCAACTTGGACAAACCAGCATCGTGAGACCTTCGTGAACAGTGATGTACAAAACAATACTGTAGTCTGTAATTTTGAAGGTTCTGAAAGTACGCTGTCCTTCATTAATACAGGTACTAAATGGCATCTTGAACCAGTGATCCAAGGGCATACCATGTCTGATAACTCCTGCGACCTCGTTTAACTAAAGAACCAACCATCAAAGCTGTAAATAGTTCAACCAATTTGTCAGTTAAAAATCGATTCGTTAGCTCAAAACCAAGCACTCAACCAATCCATTTCGTGCCAGTTCTGATGAACTTCACTGCACACTCCCCATTTTAGCAAACTAATTAATCAGATACGTGTGAAGACATGTGCAGGAACGCTGACCTAAAATAGTGACTCAAGTTTCAAATTGCAGACAAAGCATGACTGCCATTACTTCTTTAGTGCATAATTTTTTTAAAAGAATTTATCGTCTTTACTAAGTAACATTTAAATCTTAAAAACCTTTCTGAAATTTGCGATAATATACGCATGGCAAGTGAAAGCAACTCCGAACTAGCTGGCAGGTAAGAGTCAAAAGTACAACTCCATGCTCCAGCCCTCGGATGGGTGATTATACGTTATCACGTGGGTAGGGCCAACTTTTCTTTCTTGATACTTAAATATTGCCTATCAAAAATTTATAAAAATTGTGTATAAATGAATCTTTCAGATAGGATTTTCTTTATAGCATCAGAATTATGTGATGTGTTCGTAGGGAGGGTAAATAATAAGAGCATTTAATGTGGTGGAAGAAGGGGGAAAAGATGTGTATACGTACATATATACAGAGAGATCAGAGTTGGTGTAGTGGATGGAGGTGGGGAACTGGGTAAATAGCAGAGGCACTGGTCGTATTTTGTC
This sequence comes from Erythroxylum dillonii, assembly GCA_032467995.1. Classification (NCBI taxonomy): domain Eukaryota; kingdom Viridiplantae; phylum Streptophyta; class Magnoliopsida; order Malpighiales; family Erythroxylaceae; genus Erythroxylum; species Erythroxylum dillonii. The sequence goes on along the minus strand of JANKYE010000009.1, from coordinate 5,892,784 downwards.
ATCTGAGAAGCAGACAGATGTGAACCCCACCGCCCTATTCAATCCAACCTCTCTCTCCCCCCTCTTTTCCTTCAGGACTTATATGCATACTTGAATACACGGTCCTCCATTATCATCATTCTCAATTTACTGCCTCTTTTGTCCATAACCATAACTGCAGATACCTTTATCTTTATTCGTGCCAATTCGTGTGTGTCTGTCTTACTTTTAAGTTTAGTTTTCGAAAATTTCAATCAATTGTCCCATAGTGATCTGCAGTTTAATCTGCACCAGACAAATGCAATCCAAAACTTGCAGAATCAGAATGTATGAAATGCACTTCTCATGATGGCTGTATATTCGCTTGTAATATTAAACACAATTTTATAATCGTGTCATGGACTCTGTTGCATTGCACGTGCACGCAGAGTGCTTCGAACACACGAAAATTAAATAGTGCAAGATAGAGCAAGTTCCTTTAAGGGGCTATCCAATTCCCTCAATTTCAAAAGGGGAAAGATATGGATCGACTCATTGCAGAATAAGGAGTAGACATGAGAACCTCCTTTTATTTTTACGGAAAATTTATATTTTAGAATTGTAAGTTAAAGGTCATGACATGGACAGAAAGATATTAAGAAATGTTAAGATCGAGTTTTGGAGAATATTTTATATGAGGTAAAATGAAAGACATTTGAAGGAAAGCTGGGGGAGCAATTAAAGTAGAAGCGAAAGGAATATGGTGGGCAATGCATGAAAGAGAGACAAGGTTGCTTCAAGTTACAAGCATGGGCCTAATAACAAAATTAAGGAATATTGGTATGAAATGGTTGTAGGGTTTTATGCCAATTATCCATTTTAAGTATTTGAGATTGCTGCCTTACTTGGAAGTGAACAACGACGACAGGAAAGTTAAGGATAGGGAACCCAAGATCCTTTTTCTTTTCCTCTCGCTATAGAAACAGCCGACAGCTAGCTTAACCCTTTTCTCTTCTCTTTCTCTATCCTTTTCCTTCTATACTTTCCGATAAATATTAATATACATGGAGAAGAATGAATTCTTAGTTAGGAATCATACCTTTCTACATTGTTATTAGCACAACATGGAGAAAAAGATTACAAAGTGGGCAATGCTAACTTCTAAATGAAATTCACACCAGCTCCTCAATGGTGGGGGCCAAAATGCGGACGTGATCTATAATCAGTGCACGGTTTACGCAGTAGATATCAGTGGGTCTGTTTCGTGCGAATTTGACTTCACATGCTCATCGCTAATGCAGAGTATCTCTTCAAGGTTGGCCTTTTTCGCTGATGATGACGGTAATAATGGCGGAGAAGTACTAGTTATTACGGAAGTTTGTGTAAGCTCTTTTGCTCTCTCTGCTTGAGCTAACCAGTCTGTTCTGCATAGAACATAGAGCATGAGCATGGCACATGAAGCTTGAGCTGCAAGCAACCCAAACCAGAGCCCAGCAAATCCCAGTTTGAACACAAACCCCGTTAATATTGCCACTGGCATACCAACCAAGTAGAAAGACCCCAGATTGATGTTAGCTCCAATGGTTGGCCTAGCACTGCCACGTAAAACCCCACACCCAGTTGTTTGTGGGCAATTTCCAAGCTCACAGAGCCCCGCAATCGGCAATGCTATAGAAGTGAGCTCTAAAATCTCAGCATCATTTGTGAAAAATCTGCCCCATTGATGCCTCATCAATGTTGTGAACAACAAAGCCAAGAGACCAAGCGCCACTGCACATGCCAGCGACACAAACATGGAAATGCGGGCTCTTGCAGGCCGATTAGCCCCCAGCTCGTTACCAACTCTTGTTGAGACTCCGAGACTGAGGGCTGATGGGAAGACATAAACTAAAGATGTTGTCTGAATAAGTATTCCCATTGATGCTATAGTGGCTCTGGGGTTGAGAAGTAGACCACATAACATTATCATGAATTCGTACCACCACCACTCAAGACATACAGAAACACATGTGGGAATTGCAAGACCTAGCAAAGATGACCATCCTCTAAGACAATCCATGCTGGGAGTGACCCAAGAATCTTTACATACACCAGAAAAGTATACGAACGAAATGAGCAGGAGAAAGAGATTGAAGTTGGTCCAAACCATGGCTATGGCTACCCCTGCAATACCCAGTTTGAAGTGGATAACGAGAATGAAATTTAAAGGCACATGGAGGAGAACAGAGATGGCTGAACAGTAGGTTAATGGTAATGTGATGCTTTGAGTGCGAAGATATACACGAATAGGGTGCAGAAGCGAAAGGAAGAAGAGGTCAGGAATGGAGAAAAGAATGAAAGTGTGAGCAACAGAAGATATTTCTTGATCTTGGCCACACCATAATAGAATTCTCTTCATGTTTAGCCACATGAAAGAGACCGGAACGGAGGCAGAGAGAAGGAGAAGAACGGTTCTTTGAAGGGTGAGGCCAAGAAGCTTCCATTGTTTGGCCCCATAAGCCTGTCCACAAATGGGCTCCATTCCCATGGCTAGTCCAGAAATCACAGAGTAACCGGTGATGTTAGCGAAACCGATGGATAGAGAGCCACCAGCTAACTCGAGCTCTCCAAGATAGCCAAGGAAAAGCATGGAGATCATGGCTCTTGAATACAGAATAAGACCGGTCATTGCCGTTGGGCCAGAGATCTTTCCTATGGCTTTGATTTCCTCCAAGGCCTGAATGGAAAAGCAAAAAAGATTATAAAAGAAATGATCTGTGTTGGACACGGTTGAGAGATATATACTACAGAGTTTAGTCATCCTTTTTAGAAGACATAACATATCTCATCAATCAGAAATATATGTCCTTTGGTTACATGTTCATACAATAGAAACAATTAATGGGTCCTGATCGTTGCTTGGTTTTTGTTTTTACCTCTGAAGGGGTTGGGCATCTACGTAGCCCCTCCTGATCATCAGTATAATGATCCATGGCTTTGTTGGGTGTAGCAAAATGGGTTGTGGCAGGACACAGAAATGAGGAAGGAGAAGAAGGTTTTGGGTTACACATAACCATTGTTGTGCTTCCTATGATAAGGTTGTTTTCGGATAAAGAGAAAGGTAGAAGAAGTTAACAGGGATAATTAATACTACTCTGGGTGTGGTGTGGTGTGTTGGGTAGGGTGGGAAAGAGTTGGGATACCTGGTGGGAGGGGCAAGAGGGTATGTAGGCTATATATACATGAAGCAATTGGGTCCTACTTATGCTCTACATAATACATAATTAAGTTCGTAAATTCTTAGGCCCTTTTGTTTGTGGGGCAATCCTCTTCCTCATTCCATGCCTCCCTTAACAAATGTAAAGGATAGTCCATCCTTGCATATAGGTGTATAAATTAGTATTATTCTTGGCTTAGTGCATATTAGTTCAAAGAGAAGATATGTAATCCAGATGACAAGCGGCTTTAAATAAAGTGTTTTCCTAGTACAAAAAGATGGTGAAAGCATCCAGGGATTGGTGCGTTTGTTTTATGACTAACCGCCACAGTAAGTTTGTCCATGTAAGTTGTTATGGAACGATAATGGTGGTGGGGAAGGCTAGCTCAAATTAGGTATTTTTGTGTTAATGGAGTGAAATCAATAAATTATTGAATCAATAAATTATTGAATCAATGGAAATCTTCTGGTTTTGGGTTGAGCTTTATGAGTGGATAATGTTTTAAACCCCTTCTCAGTTCTCCCTATGTTTCAAAAATCAAAACGTTTATCTCAGAGTTGCCAAGTGGAACTGTGGCTAGTGAAAGGGCAATGGCACAAGTTGAGTTGGGTTAGACTTGATAGTAAAAGGGTGGTATATTTTGTGAGTTGTCACTCGTTAAGCAGGCTTTGTGGGCAGGGGAAATGTCTCAGGTTCTAAGGCAGCGCTATATGCCACTTCTTTACACAACCCACGTGATTAAACCCATTGTAGAGCATATGCATGATCTTTTGTTGTCTGAAACCCACTCCAACATGGGAACATCTCGCGACTATTTTTGCCCAATTTGAAAGGTGACAAAACTTTCGGTAAAAACCTGCTCAGGCCCCATCTGTTTTTTCATCTCTTTTTGCTTTTGTCTGTCTGGGTTTGCGTGAATAAATGGCTTATTCATGGCCTAGTCTTCAATGTAATAAGCACAATTATGCTCTCAACGGATTGGGATGAAATGGGAAGTGTTTACAATAAATAATAAATTCATGGGACTTGTGGAGTGTACGCTCAAATGGGACCACAGAGTTGGTAATGGAGGGTATGGACAAGCGGCAGACGGGAGAAAGGGAACCAAGTGAGAGAGCAAATAATACGTGCTACAATTGCAACCATTTAATTCTTTTGTATGCCCTTTCTCACAACAGTGATGAGCGACTGTCTCTCTGCGGGGGGTGAGAGCAGAGCAGAGGCCTTTTGGCAGCTCAGCCTCAGACAACAGTAGCACTACCCTGCCCAATAAATGATGGATTTGCACTTGCGTTCCAAGTTTTGTAAAATCTTTTAACTTTTGCTACACTGACCGCAGCCAACTTTTGTAAAATCCATAGCCAATCCCCCCTCAATGTCAGATTCCATGTGTCTCCAGCATAATAAGCTGCTGTGGATGAGAGCAACGTGTCATGACACAGAACCAATGGGCAAAAAATCTCTACGAAACTGAAACTCCAAAAGACAAGAAAGAGCACTTGCAGGCTATGAAGTTAACCATCAAACCCAATTTCGAATTTAGCATCTTAATTGGAAAGTGGGCTTCACCAAACGAAAGATCCCAAGAGATTGTTCTAAACAGAAAGAAAGAAATCGAGTAATTTTAGGATCACATGGCGATGCTATTCTCGCTGTCGCAGTCAATCAGAAAATCATGTTATGTACACCAAGTTGCTGTCATAATGGAGTTCAAGCGAACTTTTTTTTATTGATAGAATAATGATAATAAGAAACAAAAAAGAACACAAATGCTCAGATGCAAGTTTCAAGAGGAAAAGGATGTGAGTGAAACACGGACAAGATACCTTTGGGATTTCACATTTATGAAAATAAAAAAGATTATATTTGTCTAGAATCTCGAATAGGTTCTCGGATTCCATCCCCCTCATTTTCCCTTCTTTTCTTCACCCAAAAAGTCTGATGCTCGTTTTCAGAATTTTTCTTCTTGTCTAGCTTAGATTCAATGCCCTGATATTTTTGCAAGGTAAGCTGCAAACTTTCCATTATTTATAACGGTTTTCTTCCCAAAGTTCCCACCACCTGGTTCTCTAACATACATGCACACACCCCAGCAGTTTATGGTCTCAAACATGGGGCACCAAAACTAGTATTCGATGATATATCCTAGTTTTGCAATAGGATATCTCTCGACATCCCGGCCATGTCTTCATCTATTATTTGGCAAATAAGTAACTCAAATTGCGAGGACCTCAGCCAAGTCTTTTGTATGATTCTCAGACCTTAACAGAGAACAGTGCATGGGGCAGTGAAGGCAAATCAGGCTTTCATAGATACTGATAGGTGCAATAAACATAAGAATTTATTCTTAGATTCAGAGGTAATCAAGTTCATGAATATAAAGGATGTTTTCGAGAGAAATCAATCAAGCTATTCCAGAAAACACAGCATCGAAAGACATGTCTCCATCAAGGTTTCAATCAGCACAGCTCACATACAAACTGTTGGCCACGAAGCTATATCCACTACATTCATACAGCAATATTCAGACACAATGCAAGAGATACAAATTTACCAAGCTTCAAACAGTTGGACCACCAGAAGACCAATAAAAGGGCTCAGATATTTTATTTTCCATACGTAATAAATCTCAATCGCCAGAAACTTATTTTGGATGTTAATATAATACTCTTGGGAAGCAATCCTCGGCTTTGTTCTACTTTCCAATTAAGCATGTCAACTTTTGCACATAATTGAATAAATTCTTCCTGAACTTTGACAGCCTCTTCCATATTTCCCATCTCCCACTGACAGCTAAGGTATTTGCAATATTTCCCTTATTGCAGCCTTTCCTTTACATTTAATTTGTTTATACCATTTCTAAGACATGTAGAGTGAACTACAAAATGAATTCTTAAGCCTCAAAGAAGGACCTTCCTTGACAACTTAAAGAAGGTCTGATCTGCAATTGGCCTCGTTAAATCTTCACAAGTTCCAAAGCTTGACAAATTTCCACGAAATCCTCTTCCTTTTTTTTTCCCAAAACTCCTCCAATTTTGTAAACTCGATCACCTTCTGCTCAGATTCTACTCACAGTCCACTGGCAACTTCAATGAAATAAAATTACAACAAAGAAATTCCGGTAATCTGTATGAAAAAGAAGAAAATTATGGAAAGAGAAAGAAGAATTATATTGCCTAACGGACACAATAATTTAAAAGTCTATATTGTTTGGAGATGAACATAGCTACTCGCACAAATTCCTGCAACCGTTCATGGTTTCCAATCTTATTGCAGCTGAAAAGAATAGGTATAAGAAAATACCTCATTTGATAGTCCTGGGCTTCTGAGCACTAGATCTAGAAATACCCAAGATGGCCATAATTCCAGCAGCCAATGCTGCAACGGCACCAACAGCAAAAGCTGGTGAGTTTCCACCGCCAAATAGCTGATCCCATGGCCCACTTCCCACGGACACAATAACCTATGTTGACAAGAGATCCCAATCATAAAGTTGTTGGAAGGATAAATTTTGATCGAAACAAAAATAAAGTTCAACAGAAAATTCATATAAGATGCTGGTAATATAGATCTGACTTTTGTACTTTTAAGTGACAGAAAACTGATTTTGCAATTAATCTGATGAACCTACCCAAGAAACCTTTGATGACATTCTACTCGATAGCAAATGGACCATGTAAATCTAGAATTCTACAGATCTTATGAGCTGCTTTGCACTTCTATAAACAATACGATCCTGGACTCTTAACATGCACCATATAATTGCAGCTGAGGAAATGGTATTTATATAGCGTCTCATGGAATTCAAAAAGTCTTCCACTAAAAAATTTGGCATCCAATAATCAGATATTAAATAATAGACAATCCTTTTAGCCCTTCTTTGTACCAGCAAAAGAGTATCACACTCTACTTTCTTATCATCGGATCTTCTTTCAATAATTAAATTTTCTTTTCATTTTTTAAGAATGAACAAAGCATCCATTGTTGCTTCCACCCCCACCCCAACACACATTATCAAGTGTATGTCAAGAGAGACCTGCGGGATCACAATTGCCAAATTGAGAACACCCATTGATAGCCCTGCAAAAACCAATCACGAATACAAGCAGTTACAGAGCCTTTGCTGTCAACTAAAAAAGTTTCCTGGAAGAAACAAAGATTTTCCCACCTTGACCAAGTCCCAGAGATTCAATACGTGAGGAAATTAAGGCATATGGAACACTGTAAGTGATCTGCAATGAAAATATCCCAATGATATCAGTTTATTTCTTGATTCTTCCACAGAAAATGTACTTCACTTGTGGGCAAAACAAGCCATCAGACACTAGAACATAAGGTAGTTCATATACTACTTATACTAAGAAATCAAGAAACTGAGCTCAATTAAAAAGGTGATCATGGACATACAAAGGCTACTGAGAAGCCAATAGCTTGAAATCCATATTGCTTAAAGTATTGAGTATCATAACTGGAACATATTAACAGAAAGTATAATGCACCTTTTAGTAGGACATAGATATTTACCGCTAGCGGAAAGCCAAGAATTGCAAAAATAATTAGTGCAGCAGCCACAATTCCATTTGGAGGCAGGTGGTGCCCTATATAGTCCATATGTTTTGCTGCATATGAGACTATAAGCATAGCAAGGAAGCAAAGAGCCATAAGTATGTTTGAAATTCCCCATATAAAACCAGCTCCCCACTTCCTACATAACTTCTCCATGAGCACAGATGTTATACCAAGTATGACTGAATTCATCATTAAGCCAAATGCACCCATTCTGACTCCAGAGTTGTAATTACTTCCTTCATTCGGCTTGCCACCATAGACTTCTCGGCCCATCCAATCCGTATCAAAGAGAAGAAATGGGAACCAACCAATCCAATTGAGAGCAGTAACAATTAATATTATCCAAATAGACCATGAGAAGTATCTAAATGTTCCAATTAGTTCCCATAAGAAGGCCTCTTGTGCATGGCTTGATTCTCCTGAAGCTTCTTCCACCGTGTGCATGGATCCCAAAGGCGTCTCTTGAGCTGCTGTGATGCTTAAATATGTAGTAACCACTATAGAAATAATATCAAGATAGAACGCAGACTTGAGATTGGCACAGTCCTCATTACATGCAGAGGTAACTGTAAAGGGAAAAATCCGGAACCAACCACTGAATGACCCAGTGGCATAACCAAGTACATTACCAACTGCCATGAATAATGAGAAATATGCATTTGCCACCCGAGTCCTTCTATGATCCTTCCCTAACAGAACAGGAGTTCAAATAAGGCAAATGTCAACCCTAGCTGAATGATACTGATTTGATCTTTTTATGCAAAGGATTTGAAATTCTGAATAAGGATTGCAAAAAAAAAAAAAAAAAAGATCCAAGTAAATTGGTTTGACCAAAAAATTCAATAATAGGGAAAGAAATAATATGTTTGAAATAACTGGACAGATTCTTTTTGTCATTGAACTCAGCTCTACGAACGGAACATTTAGCCAAAAGCATATGAATTATTTCTGCCCATCAAAATAAGTACCTGTTGTTTATTGGCACAAGAAATTCAAGCTTCCTGATTTCTTTCCATGATATCATTCTTTAATTTATTTACAAATTAATGTAGTTTTGGGGACTGGGAGTTTGTATATCACCGGTGATTCCCAGTTAAAGAGTCATATCGACCTATTGTAGCTCTCTATTTATTTAAAAGCAATTAAACATTGCAGCAGGAATTTAAACAACTGAAATGGGATTAGTCTTGAGAAAAATCCAAAAAAGAAATGAAATACAGGACGTCACATGAAAAAAGCATCCGTGGAAGGAATTGGAGAACTTCTTTGATATGGGTGAGGGATTATACGTCCCAAATTGAATGGGAAGGTTGAAGGGATCAATTGTGACTGAAATTTATGTAAGGAAAGAGAACAATGTAAGGCTATACACACATCACATCATAACATTCTGATAATTCTCATTGCTTTGTCATGTGAGTTAGTTACAAATATATATAGCAACTGGAGTGCAGCGCGAATGATCGAAATCCATTGCAGACTTGCAGGACCACTCGCCCTTGCCATGCTGGCAATTCATTAAGTATTAGTACTATTAATATTAATCCTAATGGGACCAGGCCTATACCACTAACCTGCCCACTCACCCAACAAGAAGCCCAAGAACTTAAAACAACTCTCTGAGCCAATTGACAATTAAAAGCTCAAATTGAATGCTGTCCATCCCTAATTCCCAATTCACACATCATTCTTGAAGAAAACTTATCAAGTGCCCAATCGTCAACTACTTTTAGAAAAATCAATAGAATTAATGAAAGTTTGGATTGCAATTTCAAACCATGATGGACAGTTGGTTAATCCTTTCTGTTTTCAGTGTTAAAGACTACTGCGCTAGCTTGACTAGAAAGGTACCGATTTCCAAAAGACACCAATTTTGATGCATCATGGTCTCAAGAATGAATGCTTGAAGAAGGGATTGCAGATACAAAATTTACCAAAAGAACCAATCTAAAAATATCTCTTCACACTAAATCAAAATGTCAAGGAAAATAAAACTATTAGCTTCTGAATAGGCAGACACATAGACTGTGGTCCAAACTCTTTGCAAAGGAAGTTTCATCATAATAGAAAATATGAATTACTAGTGTCTGTTGCCATGAACAAGACCCGAATAGCTAGAGATCCTGAATGAAAATAAAAAAACTAAGATGTATACTTGCAAATCAGTCTAGACTGTCAAACAGAAATGACAAACAAACTATACCTAATTTGATAGAACTTCTGAAGTAATCTAATATGAACAAACAGGAATTTACAAATATTTGGATTAATTAAGAAGTAAAAATTTGTAGTATATTATGTTCTCAACACAAAAATGAGATAAAATAAATACTCATGCTATCCCTGGTTGTAAATTTTTTTGTTAAATGTGAGATTGAAAATTTTTGAAGTTCATTCTTTATTTTAATTATTAGGCAGATTTTTTCCACAATCACAGTAGACAGTGAACTATTCAGTAAAATCATAGAGTTTAAAGTAAATCGCATTCAAAAGCTATAAAGACCATCTATATGTGATGCAAATGCTCCCAAACAATCTTATCTAATAATATTACTGATCAAAGAACTGGCTCAACCAAAGGCCAAAAAAATTCCTGATGGGGTCGCCAATTTGCTCACCAACTAGTCCGACTCCACCAAACAATCTTAATTCCTTCCTAAAACGCACAACAAGAACTAAATTATGACACGCTAAATCATATCGTACGGACGTAATTGGCCACGGAGTGAACAAATGGTTTCTCTACAAGGATTTAATACCGGAAATGTGGGATACTAACATAAACCAAAAGGTGAAGCAACATGAATCTAAGAAACCTGAGGACTTCTTCAAAATAGTAATAATTATCAGAATACATGGTACTAATAAATAATAATCACAGTTCAGCATTACGAATTATTTTGCACAAAATAACAAAATTTAGCAAGATCATCCTCTCAGTCTCGATTGAGTAAGATTGTTTTCTGACGAATTCAAATTAAATTACTATGCACAATAAAAGTTCAATAATTTGAATTATGGTTAACGGGAAAAGAAAAGGAAAGTAAGCTCCACAGTTACCGGTAAGATCAGCGAGAAGAGCGCGACAAGGACCTTGAGTCATGTTATTAGCAACGTCCAATATCCAAAACCCGAAAACGAAAACTGCGATCGCTCTAGGCTTAGAGCTTCCTCTGTCGCCCAAAAGCCACCCGATATCAGCGGAGTGGCCGATGACCAAGACGGAAAGAGATATCAACGTAGCACCGATCAAAATAAACGGTCTCCGGCGGCCAAATCTGCTTTTACAACGGTCGCTCATGTGGCCAACAAGTGGCTGAACTATTAGTCCCGATAATGGACCGCAGAGCCATATGATGCTAGCCCAGGCATGAGGGATTCCGAGCTCTTGCACGTAGGGAGTTAACAGAGAGAGTTGCAGAGCCCAACCGAATTGTATTCCACCGGCGATCGATGTCACACGCAGTAGTTGCCGTAACGGTGGCCGGCGAGCTGGTACCGGTGGTCGAGTCGCGGTTCGATTTCTGGCTCGGTGGGACTCTGCTTCGTGGATTGGCATCTCTTCTCTTCAACTTGGAGAGAAAAGTGCAACCGCAGCGTCTCGATGACTGGTAGTTAGCGAAGCAACCCCGTTTTACGATCTTTCAGAGCTCTGATTTCGACTCTTGAAGACTGAAGTGTTGAAGAAGCGAAGAAGAGAATACCGCGAGACATGAAAGTTGGCGGTTTGAGAGAGTGCTATTTTGATGTAATCAGACCTGATAATGGACGATTTTACGGCTCTGCCATTGAGATGGTGAGTGAAACGGAGAAGAGAGTCAATGGTGCGAGCTTGAAATTTCTGTCAAGCCGAGGGCAATTATGCGGTGACGATGTTATTAAAATTTAAAATAAATTTGTTTAGTTTTGAAGTGCCAAGTCGACACTAGTGACGTTGAAATTTGGGGGAATCGATGAAGAAAAGACAAAGACGCCCCTGTAAAATAGAAAACGACACGGTCGTTTTTAGTAAATAGGAGACGTCTTCCTGTTTTGGGTGGGCAAAATAGACGCGACGAAAACATGTGGTGACTTTCGGCGTGTTAGAGCCTACAGGGAGGGCTTAGTTGTCCGACATCGGCTTACTTTACTTTTTGGTTAATAGGGGCCCACCTGTTAGGCTCAAAACTTCATTAAAGTTTTTGACTTTTTTTCCATCACAATTACATTATTCTTGCTTTCCTTTGTGGTTGTTGAAGTACTCATTCACCATGTTACACATTTTGCCTTTTAAGAAGGATCGACTTGGCTCCGTCCAGTGAAAACGTTTCAGCAGTAGTGGTAATTTGAATTAAGTTGTTTTTTTTTAATATATAACTAAAGAAATTGATTATTTTATTTTTCCTGAAAAATATCAAATTATTACTCACGTGATTTTCTTTTCTTTACAGACGAGACCAATCATTGCCTTGGTCGTTGTCATTAATGTAGTAGTGTGTTATATACTAAGAATAATTGGAACAGTGTCGAAATTGTTATAATTTTCTGTTACGTTACGCATTTTCTGAGTGGATTGTTCTATTCATGACAGCGCAATTAATTATATAGGAGGTCACATCTTCGATTTAACTGCTTTTGTCATGATTCATATTTGTTTAATCAGATAAGATATATAGTCCGACGCTGTTAATTTTTTCACGTTGCATGATTGATATCACCTAAGTGCGAGGCAGGCAGGCATTAACTTAAATTACATATGCAAATTCCAGACATAAGGACAAGAAAATTTGTACAAATTTTTATATGGTTCCAAAAATCAATTCGTTTCGTTTTAATTATTACATCTGGTGCCTAGCGGCCCTACGTCATTGTACGCATTTATAAAAGTTAATCTGTAATATACAGATAAGAAGAGCAAAACCACGAGTCAAATGCTGTATCATTGAGATTGTCCTAATCTGCTTCATTAGTGATTAGGTTGGAGAGAATTTAGCTGACAGCTGAAGTGAAACAATTGGCATCTCCACGATTGGTGAACTAAGAAAAAGAAAAAAGGCAGTTACTGTAGTCGTCTGATTGTTATGGAACAAGAAAAAGAAAAAAGGCAGTTACTGTAGTCGTCTGATGCTGATTAGGGCTCTGAGGAGGAAAGTATCTGAGGGCTTGGACGTTTATTAAGGCAAGGACAATCTTATACATGGTGGGTGAGGGTGATGGAGATGGACAGCGTATAGAGTACAACCAATGAGTTAATAACCAGTAGCCTACTTATCGCTTAACAGATGTAATTGTTGAATTAATTGTTATGAATTATCTTAATTTTTATATGTGTTTGTATCATTTACATGAACATTATATTACTAATCTCACCATAAGCTCTTGGATCCATTCATAAATTTCATCTAAACTTACCCGTTAGGTTTACGTTCTACTACAAAGTGTTTGCTTTAACCTTATTGATGTATTCTTGAAGGTGGTTTTCTAACTTGCAGTGTGAGTTTTTTTTTTTTTACGGCATTGTAGTGGTGTGTGTAAGAAATTGGTGAGTTGGATTTAACAAACCCAAGTATTTTATTTTCTGTTGTGTCTGGATTTTTTGTGTGGCAGATAACCATAGCTTCCAGTCAACTTTCAACACGTTTAACAAGTAATTTTTCAATTTTTAACACGTTTAACAAGTAATTTTTCAATTATATTGTTTATACGTGCTTCGAGGCTATAGAATCTAGTTATTATCTTTGTTAAAATTTCCATTAGTTGGTATCAAGGCCAAATCCATAAGTTTTGAAGCTATTATTTTTATTCTTCATTCGTGTAAATTTTCGTATTATTTTATACTCATTTTTGTAAACTCTTATTAACAATGGGTATGTTGTTTTTTTCTGAGCATAAACACATCATATGTTGTTTATATATGCATTAATATGTGTTTTAGGCAAGCTTTTGAAACAAAAATTGTTGAAATATGTGAGTTTTCCGTAATACCATTCACAGCTGAAACCTTTTGTTCTCATATCTCCTTTTGGGTGAGTTTTTTATTAAAATAGATCTTATAGATGATTTAATCTTTGGAAGAGGAGCAAAATCCCTCTAAAATGGTTGAAAACAACTTTCCTGATGGTTAGATACAGTTGGGTCGGGTTATGGATAATCCATGGGTCGTTTGATCCATTTAGAGGTTGAAGATGAATTATTTACAGATTTGTCATGATACCTTATTTAGAATTTTGTCATCTCATATTATTTACAGTTTTGCCATAACAACTTATTCACAGTTTTGTCATCTTAAGTGATTTACAATTTTGCCATTAATAATAATAATGACAATGTTAAAATATGTATTTACATTGTTAAATATTAAAATTGTGGCGTCATTATTTTATGGATTTTTAGGCATGATTTATTTATAATTCAATTATATATTTTATCCAATTACATGATATCTTAGTCATATTTTGGATAACTTTATGTACTTTTTTGACTAGTTATCTTTTATTTAATATAAAATTTTGTTATATTTTATCATGTTTTTGGATATAATTAAATATTGTATGCTTATGAACTTGCCTCTCGTAAGTCTAGGCATTCGAATACTTTTGTTGATATATATATTTTAAGTTTATCAATTTTTACTAAGATCCATATGAGTAACAAAGTTATCCTATCGATAAATTCGTTGTTTGGTAGGATGCTTAGATTAGTGAAGAGAATATATTGAATGTTATGAATTGGCACAATTTTACTATCCTAGCGATAGTCGATTGATGCATTTGGTTGTGATATTTAATGTATTGCTCTTGCTTGTGAATAAGTCTATTTTTAATGCTCAGTGGACTTTAGCATTCTATGATCACTTTTGCAGATCATTTTGAGAAAGTTGGAGAAAGAGCGAATAGCATGATCCTGTGTTACATGCATATTAATGTTGCTCTTATGGTTTTTTTCTTCAGCTTTAAACAATCCTTAATTCTCTGCCATTTTGAAGCTTAATAGGACTAATCACAAACAATGAGTTGAATCTATCATGATGAACTTAGCTATTATGAAATTGGATATGGCCTTGAGAGAAGACTCTCCTCCTAAACCTGATAATGAGTCTTCTATTAATGATAAGAAGCTTTATGATGAATAGGAGTACTCGAATCGATGTTGTTTGATGATCATGAGGTATCATATGGAGGACTCAATACATGATAACATTCCAAAAATTGAGAAAGCCAAGGAATTTCTTGAGGCCATCAACAAGAAATACAAGAAGTTCTCCAAGAATGAAAAGAATGAACTCTTAACCACTTTGCATTCCATAATTTATGATGGTGTTAGTGGGATTAGAGAGCATATCGACAAAATTATAGCTTGTTATCATAAGATTAAGGCAATCGGTATGGAGCTCGATGAGGACTATATTGTGTGGTTTATCATGGGGTCTTTTCCATCTCAGTTTGATTCCATTAGGTCAAGCTAAAATGCTTAGGAAGAGCAATGGACCATAGAGGAGATGACTACTATTCTTGCTGAGGAGGAGGATGACA
The DNA here is from genome assembly GCA_032467995.1 of Erythroxylum dillonii. NCBI lineage: Eukaryota > Viridiplantae > Streptophyta > Magnoliopsida > Malpighiales > Erythroxylaceae > Erythroxylum > Erythroxylum dillonii. Next base: position 5,877,549 of record JANKYE010000009.1, on the reverse strand, counting down.
TGAAAAAGGGAAGGGCAAGAAGTGTGGCAATGGTTACAAACCAGAATTACAATGGCCAAAAAAGGAAGTTTCTACCAAAGAATACCAATAACAATAAGCCTTTCAAGAAACAAAATGCTAGTAATAAAGGGAATGGACAAGGAGTAGTCTTAGCTTTAACTGTTTCCAAGATTGAGGGTTTTAAAGGAAAATGCAATTATTGCCAGAAGTTTGGGCATAAGAATATAGATTGCAGGAAGCTTAAGGCTAAATTAGAAAAGAAAGGTAATCTTTTAGTAATGGTTTGATTGGAATGCAATATCGTTGATGTACCTTCTAATACTTGGTGGTTAGACATTGGTGCTACAATTCATGTTACCAATTATTTGCAGGAGACGACAAACAAAAGGAAACCAAGTAGTGTGGAGCAGTATATATACATGGGAGACGGTACAAGAACCAAAGTTGATATTTTGGGGACAGTCAAATTATAGCTTACCACAGGACATTTTTTGGAGTTATATGAAGTTGCTTACATACCTTCAATTAGGGGTATTTAGTTTCAATATTTGTTTTAGACAAAAATTCGTTATAATTTTCATTTTGGATCTAGAAAAGTGACTTTGTACCGTGACTCTACTTTGATTGGAAATGGATTTTTGTATGGTAATCTTTACAAGCTTGATATGGTATATGTGTCTCTTCTTATTACTTCTTCTTCTGCTATTAATATTGTTGCTACCATAAAAAGGTTAAGGTTGAATGAAAAATCTTCTACCTTATGGAACAAGCGATTAGGCCATATTTCCAGGCAAAGAATGGAAAGATTGATGAAGGATGGGATTTGACAGGACCTTGATTTCTCAGATTTTGGCACTTGTGTTGATTGCATAAAAGGAAAGTTAATCGTGAAGGTTAGAAAAACAAAATTTGATAAGTGCGAAGAACTACTTGGGTTAATTCATACTAATATTTGTGGGCCTTTTATACCTCTAGCTATGGGTGGTTACAAATATTTTATCATCTTCATTGATGATTTTTCCTTTTATGGTTTTGTTGAACTCATCCGTGAGAAGTATGATTCTTTGGAAGCCTTTAAGACAGTTAAAGCAAAAGTGGAACTTCAATAAGGGAAAAAGATCAAAGTAGTTCATTGTGACAGAGGTGGTGAGTATTATGGTAGATATGATGAGACAAGACGTAATCATGGACCTTTTGCAAGATACTTACAAGATTGTGGTATTGATACTCAATACACAATGCTTGGTATACCTCAACAAAATGGAGTTGCAGAAAGGAGAAATCACACACTTCTTGACATGGTACGATGCATGTTAGTAAACTCTTCCTTGCCAGAGTATCTATAGGGTGATGCTTTGAAAACTGTAGCTTATATTTTGAATCAAGTGCCCAGTAAATCTGTTCCTAAGACTCTTTATGAGTTGTGGTCATAGAAGAAACTGACTTTGCATCATTTTCATATTTGGGGTTATAAAGCAGAAGTGAGACCTTACAATTTGCAATCTAAGAAACTTGATCGTAAGACTAACAGTGGCTAATTTATTGGTTATTGTGTAGGATCAAGGGGCTTTAGATTCTATTGTCCATCTCTTACCACCAAGGTCATTAAATCAAATCGTGATGTTTATTTTGAGGATGATATTGGAATAAGCCAAGGGTCTAGAGAAATTGTGCTTAAAGAACACCTAATCATTATTCTTGTGCATGTCACTTTCACTCCAACAATTGGCCCTATGGTTGATCAAGATTTAATAGCCATTCAAGATGATCCTATGGAGCATGTAGCACAAGAGGCTCTAGTTATTGCCATTAAAAATGTGTCTTTGCGGAGATCAGAAAGGGTTCGCAGACCTACAATATCAAGCGATTATTTAGTATACTTACAAAAACATGAGTTTGATATACGTGACTTTTCAGATCCAACTACCAACAAAGAAACCGTCTCTAGTTCTCAGTCTAAATTTTGGATGGATGCTATGAATGGTGAGATGGATTCTATGTCACTAAATAAAGTATGGAGCTTGGTAGAATTGCCAACAGGTTGTAAGCCTATTGGATGTAAATCGGTGTTTAAAACCAAATGTGATGGCAAAGGTCAAGTTGCGAGATATAAAGCGAGGCTAGTAGCTATAGGCTATAGCCAATGAGAAGGTAGTGATTATATAGAGATCTTCTCTCTTGTTTCTACTAAAGATTCTTTACAGATTATTATGGCAATTGTGGCTTATTTTGATCTTAAACTTCATCAAATAAATGTGAAAACGACTTTCTTAAATGGAGAATTAAGAAAAGATGTTTACATAACTCAACCTACTGGTTTTAAGGTTATTAGGAAAGAAAACATGGTTTGTAAGCTCCAAAAGTCAATATATGGGTTGAAACAAGCTTCGAGGCAATGGTACATCAAGTTTGATGAAATTGTTACTGGTAACGGTTTCAAAGAAAATATTGTTGATCAATATATATATATATATGAAGATCAATGGGAGTAAGTACATATTTCTAATTTTATATGTTGATGACATCTTTCTCGCTACTAATGACACTGACATGTTGATTGAGACAAAACAATTAATGTTTGATCATTTTGATATGAAAGATCTTGGTGAGGCATCATATGTTTTGGCTATACAAATTCTTCGTGAAAGAACAAATCATGTTCTCAGATTGTCTCAAAGCAGTTACATTGATCATATTTTGAAAAGGTTTAATATGCAATCATGTTCTTCTATAAAGGCTCCAATTATGATGGGTGATAAGTTATCCAAGGCCTAATGTCCTTTAAGTGATATTGAGAGAGATCAAATGAAAACAATCCCTTATGCTTCAGTTATTGGCAGCTTAATGTATGCTCAAGTATGCATACATCCTGATATTGCCTTTGTTGTAGATGTGCTTGGTAGATACTTGAGAGATCCTGTACAAAGCCATTGGAAAAACAGTTAAAAAGGTCTTAAGGTATCTTCAAGATACCAAGGATTTTATGTTGACATATGGCAGATTATGTGACATGTTATGAGACTACTTGTCAGGCAATATAGTTGTGAAACTTTATTTCAGCATTAGGAGTTGTGGACTTCATATCAAGGCCGCTGAAATTATATTGTGACAATTTTGCAGCTATATCTTTCTCTCGAAATACTAGGAGCACCTCTCGCTCAAAACATATTGACATTAAGTTCTATTTTGTTAAAGAGAAAGTTGTAGAGTCTTTGATTACTATTGAGTACATGCCTACGAGCAGTATGCTAATATACCCATTAACTAATGGCTTACCTATTTGTATTTTTGTAGAACATGTCTCTAATATGGGATTGTTAAGAGCTTGATTTTTTTTGTTTCAGTGGGAGTTTTCTTTGTTTTTATGCATGTTTTGTGATGTTTGTTTGAATTTTATATGGTACACGCATATTGTGAATATTTTGTCACTATTTATGACACATTGTAACTTTGTATTCTTGATGAGTGACAAATTAATGACATTCATTTATGATGAATTCATATTAATGTTATTATTATGCTTTTGGATTAATAGCATCTAATTATATACAATTCATACATCCTATCGGTGTGTTGATTGTGTATATTTAGTTTGCTATGATTATGCTGTCCAAGTGGGAGAATGTTGAATTAATTGTTATGAACTAGCATAACTTTGGTATGTGTTTGTAGCGCCCCCTTACCATAGAGTACCCACCGGAACGCCCGTAGGTCATTCTGGTACGTATCCTACGATAAGAGACCACTACTGACAACCACCACTAAACTCCCCATG
>JANKYE010000009.1:5857765-5870199 GCA_032467995.1 Erythroxylum dillonii | reverse complement strand
TGTAATTAGTTAGAGATTAGTTACAGAGTTAGTTTCAGTAGCTGTATATATTTAGACCCTTGTACAGTGATAATACACGAGTTGAATAAATCATTCTTAATTCATTCTATTTGGTATCTTCTTTTCCTTAAATTTTTTTTCTCAACATTGTAGTGGTGTGTGTAAGAAATTGGTAAGTTGAATTCAACAAACTCAGCTATTCTATTTTTTGTTGTGTTTGAATTTTTTGTAAGGCAGAGAACTATGGCTTCCAGTCAACTTTCAATATCTTTAGTAGGTAATTTTTCAATTATATTTTTTATACATGCTTCAAAGTTATGAAATTTGGTTACTATCTTTATTAAAATTTCCATGAGTAATATGATATATCCCTGGTCAATATGTGATGTGATGACCCTTCATATCTGCTCATGCTAACTTTCACCTGATGAACTCGGTTAGTCCTCCAATGTCCTTTCCTTATAAGGAAGACACCTTAGGCTCCGAGCGTATGACCTGGAGATAAATTTTGGTTTTTAATTAAGTTGCTGTCACCTTGTATTATAAGTTTGATATGGAGGGAATCCCGTGGTCTCTTAAACTTTTGGAAGTGAAAACTTAAAAGTAAAATAATGAGCTCAATTCAGTAAAGTGTATTTTAATCTTTGTGGAGAGTTCTTAAAATTCAAACTCATACCCTTGGCTCAAGGAGACTTTTTGAACATCATTCCTTCACTAATTAAGCCATCCCCTTAGGACCCAAGTTGAATCTAGACTGGGCTTGCTTATATTCTTAGAGCAAAGAGTTTAAACCTGCAAAGCAACTTCAAAGGTTGCATTTAGTGTGAAATCTGGGATAACAAAAATAACGGTCAGTTTGAGATTGAGATTGCCTAATTGATATGGCAAATACAAATGCAAGGCAAGGAGATTGGTACACGTGCGTTAATCGTCCAGCTTGAAAAGACGACTAAAATAGAAAGGCTGTGCCTGCTGGTGGCCAATTTATGATATCAAACTTTTGATGAACCTAGCATCCGTTCTAGGCTTCTGCCTTAAATAGGCTCAGATTGGGCCCATTGCTAGTGTCAATACGCACTGTACAGATTGATTTGAGTGGTCGAGTTTGGTTGGTGGCTGGAGCGGACCAGACCATTGGGATTTAGATAGTTATCCTCTAGATTCCCGTGCCCAATTAAAAAAAAAACGTTTTGTGTTTTTTTATTTATTCACATGGTACGGGACGGGACTATAGAATTAGTAGCAGTAGATGTCGCCAGCATAACTCCGGCAGCCTGCCTATACTTCCCGTTTACAGCACCGCTTGCTTTGGATTTTGTCCTCTCTTTTCACTGTTCTCCTTCATCCATAAGCAAAACTTCGTCGATACTTAGGTTGACTGTATTCTCTTTGAACCAATATGGGCCGTTTACTTAACCACTACTTTAGAAGCCTACAAGAGTCGTGACAACACACACTCTTGGACCTTTGCTCCTTTAGTTCTAAGGAATTCCATTCCCCTAACCGCCTACTGCTTATACCAAAACTATATAGACTGTCTAGTACAATCCTCTCACACACAAACTCTTCTTCACTCCTGTCGTGCACTTATCAATCTTCAAATGTCTCACTTCCAATCAGCAAACTCAAGTGTAGGTGAGGCCTTCAGGGTATTTTTCCATGACTGGCTCAACCACCAGAATCATCTATTTGAACAATTACTCGTCTCCAACGCACTCACCACAGAACAGCAACGGACCTTGATTGAGCAAGTCATGTCGCACTATACACGCTACTACGAAGAGAAATCGAGGGCCTCCGTTCATGAATTTAGCCAGGGGAGTCGAGCGGCTCGTGGATGGACAAGTGTCGGAGATTGAGATCGCGATGGAACAGATGAAATCGGCGATGCTTGCGGTGTTAGAGAAGGCGGACTCGCTTCGGACGGATAAATGTGGTGGAGGTTTTGAGTCCGAGTCAAACTATAAGGTTCGTGGCGGCGGTAGCTGAGTTTCAGTTGAAAGCGAGGAGATGGGGACAACAGAACGACGTGCAGAGAGCTGCAATTAGTTAAGGACAACAGTAACAGCTTTCTTATTTGGATACACATACAGACAAGCAACGTTAAAAGAAAAGATAAAAATAAAGAGCAACCATATAAGCAACTAACCTAAAACCGTTTTAAGGTTACTGTTATTTGGTTGTCCTAGGCGTATGTGTTTCTACTTAGCAAGTAATGACTTATAAGAAAAACTACTTATAGAGTAACAATTTTTTAGATATCAGATGGACCCCTCTGCTTTGGGAAGCAGAAGAAGAGAAGAGATACATTCATATACTGCTTTGGTCCGAAGTTGAGAGCTGAACTAGTTAGCCTAGCCCGGGGAATGGAAGCCCAATTTAAGCCTATTATTTGAAGGCCGAGTCTTGACAGGCTGGGGTCATCTATCTAAGAAACGACTTGCCCAAATGCACAGTTTTCCTTGAGTTGATTGCGTTTGGGAGAATTGATTATGGATAGATAGACATAGATGCCTTGCCCTTGTGATTCGGGCGTTGAAGATGGACATGAAGAAACAATGATGACCAAGACTACAACCAGAGGATTCATTTTTCTCCGTTCCTCAATGACATCATTGCTATAGTCCCATTATGTGTATTCTAGTGTTTCTTTTATTGAATTAAATAATGGATTACGATCTCATTTTTGGAAGGATGTGATTTTGTGGATAAAACTATTGGAGATAAGCCATTGGGTATCTTTGTAAAACTTAATCTATCTTGTATAGGAGGTTGGTATCAAAAAGCAAAACACATTCCAAATGGACCTAGTTTAATGATGGAAATATGAATTCAATATTCTGTAAACTTATCACATATCTACTAAGGTTTTTGTTGATTGTTAAGCTTAAAGTGACATAAAAGACTAATCCTAAGTACATATTAAATTAGTACCATGTGTAATTCAATTCAAGAATTATCAAATAAGAAGAGTTACAACTGAATTAATAATCTCCTACTGTGTTAAAGAATTCATCTTTATTCTGAATACTTCTTGTTTTCATACTACTAACTTTCCTTCTCATTTTGCTTATAAGTTGGGTTGACTTTTTTTGGATGCACAAATAGTTCGATTGTGTATTGGGTTTTAAAATTACTTAAAATTTCTTTATATTATTGCAATTAAAATCTCATATAATGATTCTATTGACAATTATTTTCTTAGATTTAAAATGAGTATAGGTAATGTTTATTTTTATTTCATTTAATTTAAAATCAAATTAAACATGTTTGAATTAAGGATTTCAATCTAAAAACGAGTTAAATTTAATTAATACTGCTATGTATAAGTATTTATGATTTTTGTTTTATATGGCAAGTCACGTCAGTAACATTAACATAAATACTAACATCAAGCTAGAATTGAAAAAAATTGAAAGTTTAAATATTTAATTACTATTTTTTTAGATTCGGTCTACAATTATAAAGTTTGAGATATTTTTTATATAATTGACCCTTAATTTTGTGAGACAAACTTAAAGAGAAAGTTTAAACATATTTTGAATTATTAAACGATTAGAATTCAATCTTAAAGTTAAACTTCAATTGCGGTCTATTTTTAACTTAACTCAAATTATATAAAAATTAAGTAGTATGAAGAGGACAAAATTAATTTCAGTTTTAGGCATTGGAAGACAGTACAAAAGGGATGGTATTGGTGGTAAAACAGCTTCATTTCACACATTGCTACTTTGAATTAGAATCTCAAAACATGGGGAGATATAGTTCCAGATAAAATTTAAAGTATAATGTCAGCTTTATACACTCACCAGAATTGAACTAGTTATAATAGACACAACATATGGGACCAATGAAAGAACGCAAACAAACAAACTACAGTATATCATTGTTCAAAAAGGAATCTCTTTGTAAACATTTTTTTGACTTGACAGCTTTGGTTTAACTTGCTACATAACTATTTAAAATGGTCATTATGTTCCACTTAATGAAGAAAGAGATACCAGATCCAATTATTTGATTAGAAAGTGTCGTGTTTATGATTAACAAAGAAGAAAAGAAGAAGCAAAGTTGGAACAAAAAGGCCGGCAGACTAGGTGGTCAAAGTTCTCGAAAATGAGTGGGTTACTGAGTGGAAACTTCTTTAACAAAGACCAGTCGGTGATGGGTTGTGACAAAGCCTGCATTACCAGATTGCTTATCGTTTGCGGCCGTTGTCCTTACTCTTAAAGAAGTGGGACCTTAAACAAAGGCATAGTCAATGGCGTGAAGCTCATTTTTTAGCAAGTTAGTTGAGAGAGAAAGAGAAAAGGATTTTCTAGAGACAATCTAGAGTGTGCAAAATGTGAATGAGTAGACTTTAGATGCCAAAGAGTGGACGACGAGTGTTCTTGTTTGTCTTTGAAGCGACAGGAGATAGAATTATTGAGTGAATCGATTTCAGTTATATATCATCTTTGTATTTAGTGCTTTCTCTTTTGACCTTTTTCAGCTTTTCCTTCCCTTTTTTTTTTTTTCTTTATGATCTTACATTTCCTTTTCTATTTAAAGAGGTGGAGTTCTTTGCTGGTGATGTAATACATGGGTGGTATCAAGTTGGCAATGTAGGCAGTATCAGAAGCGGTATTTGATGAAATACATGGGTGGTATCAAGTTGGCAGTGTAGGCAGTATCAGAAGCGGTATTTGATGAAATACATGGGTGGTAACAAGTTGGCAATGTAGGCAGTATCAGAAGCGGCATGTGCTCATCAAATATACATGTCATGGTTCATATGAGCCTAACAAGAATAAATGCTTTCTCATTTACCATAAAAATTATTTATCTACAATCTGGGTCTTACCACCTTTTAAGTACTCAGCTCCTTAATAAGGAAATCATTAAACCCAGCCTAACTTTGTGTGAATAATTGAAATAACTATCACAAAAATTTTTGTATGAAGATAGATAGTTGAGTGATTAATATAGTATTTATCACCCTAAACTAATTAAGGAGAATGTTCTACTATTCTTAATTAGTAATGGTTCGAAAAATTCCTTGCCAAGGTGTTATAATCATTTAAAAATAATTTTTAAATATCACTAATTGAATTAATTGCTAATAATGAATAACTAACATGACTAGACTTAAATAAAGTAGACATTAGTTTTATGCCCCTGTCTAGTCGAAACATTGTATAATGAAATAATTGAATTATATAGAAAAATCAAGCACAAAAAGATTAATCAAAACTACTTTGATATTTCTAAATATTTAGGTGACTATAGCGCTAATCTTGATTTATGGATATAAATATTTATTTAATTTATCTAATCTTAAACGTGATTTAGGGTTATAATTTATGTCCATCGCCAACATATTTGTGAACTTAACAGGTCACGCACAAAGAAGAAGTTGAAGAGAGAATGTTTAATTAAGGGAGATTTTATTGTAAAGTTTGAGAAACTTTATGATTAAATATGAGATGTTAATAAATAAGGAACAATATACAATATTGCATCTTATTTGAGCCCATTTTGTATTTAATTAGAATTAGTTGTAATTCTAATTAAAATTAGAATTTTATTTTAATTGAATTACTAAAAAGTCCAAGTCCTATCATAAATAGGCTTAAGCTTCAAGAGAGCTAGCACTCCTTATCTAACCATCTCTACAATAATTGTAGAGTTCCTTCAACATATTGTATGGATATTGTTAGAGATCAGATATTTATGCAGCTATGGTGTTGTGATGAGGCAATTGCAGAAATGGTTCAAAGAAACAACAAGAAAAGGATTAAGTTTCACAATAAAGTATGAATTTTAAAGATTAAGTTTCACAATAAGGTATGAATTAAAATTCATGATTTATTATGTTTTATATGTTAATCATCTTATAAATTTAAAGTGATTTTGACTTTGAAAAATTAATATGAAATAGTTTTATAATTATTTTGTTGCACTTGATCTAAAACTGTCCTGATTTTTTCAACAAAAGGTTGTCACAATATTGTAATGGAGAGGAGAAAATTTTGTCTGATATTAAGGATGAAGAGAAGAAAATTCCTCTAAGAATAAAATAAAATATGGAGTTAAGTTGGACTATTATTTGAGAGTGAATATTTTCTTATATTTAAAGATTTTAATTGTATATATCTTTTTTCTTAATTTTCTGATAAGCCAAATACAGATACAAAATTGTCATAGTATTAAAGCTTGTCTGATTTTCTTTAAATTTTGCTCCTTTAATAAATTCTTTTAAGAATTTCTCCCTTTTTATTATCTTTTAAAGGATTTGTTTTCTTTTTGAGACGATAATACAGATGGAAATAAGTATGAGTCCATATATGTCAAATTATACTATTTGAAAATTTTACTTTATATTTTTTATTGAAGGAAAGGGAATCTTTGCTATTCTTGATGGATTTTAAAAGGAAGAAGGTGATACAAAAAATAATGGAGATCAAGAACGCTCAAATATTGAATTCAGTTGAGTCTTTTATGGCATTAGGCCTCAGGTTTTTCAAAAGTATTTATTGTCAAATAGATCAATCAAGACAATTTTAACTTGAATATGAAATAACCCACATCAAACAAGAAGATAGAGATATATGTTGAAATACTATAGTTGTGGACTTAATTAGATACGATCTCTTCTAGTAAAGAGACATGGTAGAAAAGTGATATAGTTCTTTATAAATATTTGACTTAAATTTGAGAATGCACAGGTCAATTTAATTAATCAAGGGAATTTAAGTATGTAAGTCTTTAGAGATATTTTCATGACAAAACTCATCACTTCAAATGGTAAATTAAAAGCATCAAAGTAAAGTGTAAATATTTTGATGGACTTGAACATATGCAATCTTACTGTCAAGAGCTGATATATGTAACTAATGCAAAAAAGTCAGGATATGTTATTCTAAATTGTATAACTTTAAAGAATAAGCATAGTCAAGCAATGTATGTTACTATGTGATGTGACTAAGTGGATGCTAATAATAATGAGACCTTACTCACAACAAGAGGTTGTTTGGAAGATGATCAAGATTTAATGCAATTGACCATTCTACCTGTTATTTCTTCTACTTTTTCTATTGTTGAGTTATCAACTAAAGGAATTGAATATGCTCTTTGGTTTTTAGACTTAACCACTATTAATCATATATATGTTTGAAAAAAATACTTTTTCTAAATTCAAACCTTAAGTTTTAAAATCAATTTTTTTACTACGGAAGAAAAATATCATTTAAAGAAATTGATACTATTTATTTAACTACTAAATCGAAAAACTCTTTTTACCTTCTTGATACTTTTTACTTTTCTCAAGTAACTTGATTTTATTGCACGATTAATTGATCAAGTTGTTTGGTAAAAATTTCCTTTTAGTTATGTCGCGTAGGAAATTTAAATAGGGTAAGTGATCATTTTGTTTCAATCTTGATTTAGACGATATAATGGATTCTTCAATATGTTTTATGGTCGGTCCATCTACATATGTTTTCTAAATAATACTTGGGATTTATGGCATTATTTTCTTGAGCATCCGCATACTAGTAGGTTAGAGTATATGCTTATGTCCAATGTTATCAAAGTGTTTTTAATCTTGTACATTATGATTTATAGGCCCCTTACCTACTTTATCTAGACTTTCTTGTAAACCATTGATCAATTTACACATTTTACTTGGGTATATTTCTTACATATTAAATATGAACTCGTAACTATAACCAAGGTCTTTGTTACTATAATTGAGAAAGAGTGGAAAACATAGTAAAAAATATTTTGACCAAAATAAAAAGTTGGAAGAATTTTTTTCTTTGTGAATCTTTCAACATTTTCTCTAAAGATAAGACCTAACCTTTAATGCCATATTATTATTTTTTGTTATTAGAAGTCGTTTACTAATAATCTTTCTAACAATATAGAAAAGAAGCATGGATTCTATAAGAATTTAAACATATTTTATATAAATCATATGACAAGAAAGTTGTATCAATATATTTCATATCAAAGGATAATTGTACATTGGAGTTTTCAATTACAAATCTATAGTCTTTGTTATCCAAAATAGATACAAGGATCAAGTTTCACTAGAAAATGACATATAAAATGTGTTATACAAAATAAGTTAACATCATAAAGGTTTAAACAAATAAGTCCTATAAAATCTACATTGACTTCTTTGTTATTGTTAGCCATCAGTTTTTACTCATCCTTAGTTGGTTATCTCCTTGATATAAATCTCTGTATTATTGAAGTGACATCTAAATTCAAGCCACTAGGAACTTAATGTGACTATAGCAACATTATATTTATAAATTACATAAGTCAACGTGTTATTTGATAGTTCTCATTTTTCTTTTAAAGTCTTATACTTTATGCAATCTTATATTTTATGACCTTTCTTCTTATCACATTCTTTATAACATCTGTAAGACCCTTTACAACATTAATTTGACCTTGTTCTTTAAATGAAGAGTTTCTAAGAGACTTACCTTTGAGTTTTCTAGATTTGGCTTTAGGTTTTAGTTTAGTGGCTATTAGTGTTATTTGTGTTGTTTTTTTTTCTTGTTTCATTAAGCAATGACTAATAGAAAGATTTAATGTTTTAGGCTTCATATTATGAGTTTTAAGTGGTAACAGTGATACATCTTAAGTGTTAAATGTATTACATTTTTATCATAAATTTGGAGAGCATTATACTTGTGTTTAGATGTTTTTTCAATGGATTTGGTACCTAAAATCATATATATATATATGATTTTGGGTCTTATTTTATTCTTTAAATGAAGAAGGACTAGATTTGCAAAGATTTGAATCAAGTTGGAGCAAATTTGGCAAATTTTAAGTGAAGGACTTAAAACAAAATGCCAACATAGTACCTTGTTGATACCTGTGTTCAATCCTACCACATTTTGTTCCTAGATAAGCTTCCCAAATGACTATCATGGTACTAACATGAACCTATATCTTAACTATGTTTAATAAGATGGCAATATATTCTTTATACGTATGTGACATCCTACCATGTTCTATTTATATTCCTTAAAACAGGATAAACATGGACCCTTGTTTACACCTATGTTGGTAGTGTTTATTACATAAAGAAGCTAAGAGGGCAAGACGATCCTCTAGTTAGGCTATGATAGATAAAGATTTTATGAATTTATGTTTTAAGAGAATGATAGTGAAGAATAGTTTAGAGTTTTTGAAGAGTCCTTGGAGATTAGTTTTAAACTAAAACATCATTTAAGAGTTGATTAAAAAGACTAAGATTAAGGAAAGAGAACTATTGGAAAGGAAAAATAAGAAGATTCATCAAGATTTATAAAGAAAATTTAAGATTCAAGCCATAAGAATCAAACTTCTTTCTTGTGTTGTTTGTTATTCTTGATGGGTTTTCTTTATGTTATCATAAACTAATCGATATATAGATCTAGGTGGAATAAATCTTAGGAATTTATGTTTTGAATTTATTCTTAATTCAATAAAAGGTTCTAGTTTTCTTGAGAATTGTTTATGATTATATTATATTAAGTTGAATTTTTTCAATGTTTTGATTTAATTTTAGATTTTGTTTAATTGGATTGAGAGAATATTTGTATGGATAGATATAATATGAAAAATGAGAGTTACATGGAATATTAGAGATAGAGACACATAAATCTTTTTATATTAAGGTTAAACTTATCATATAAATCTACAAAAACTACGTATTACGTTTTTAAAGGTTTTGATTAGAAAAATATTTCAATCAATCAACTTAAAAATATGATTTGTATCATTCAAGATAGAATATAGTTGTAAAATTGGAATTCTTGCTAGTTTAAGAAACTAAGATTAATTATCAAGTCAAGACGAATTTAATGTAACGGAAAAGTTTTAGGGGAAGTCTACCTAGATCTTACTTACATGTGATTACTTTAACCTTATTCGTTGCTTTAATTTATTGATTTAAATTATTTTTATTTATTTTCTTTCAATCAATCATTAACTTTTTAGATTTGATAACAAAAAGATATTTAATACTAGTAATCTATGTCCTTCTGGGATTGACACTCAACTTACTGAGTTATAGTATAGAAACAATTTGTATACTTGCTTAGATATTTCTTTAGTATTATTTTGTGTTTCGTTTTATACATATATTTGTATCACCCATCAAGTTTTAATGCCATTATTAGGGAATTGGAATATTAGGAAAGCTTTATTTTTATTAGTATAATCATTGTTTTATTTATTTATTTTATAACATTCTTTTCTTGATATTGTGGTTAGGGTTGTATTATAGGGCAAGGGTTTTTGGTGTATGAAAGTACCACTTGAGTTAGATCTAGAGATCAAACATACATTGCTTCAGAAAATTAAAGAAGGAAACTTTAGAGCATGAATGCAATTACTAGGCATAATAGTAAATCAAATAAGGAATTGCACAATGAATGATTATGCTAGAACATCACTAACCAGGATGGAGTCTAACATTACTAAAACTAGCGGTTGAGGCAAATGACTAGTTTAGGATAGTTAGTGTAATTTGATGGTCCACCAGATGGGGATCCTAATGCTTATATTGTCAAATTTTTGAAAACTTATGATACCTTCAAGCTTGATGAATTTTAGAAGATTCCATATGATTGGAATTATTCCTGTTTAGATTAAAAGACTGAGCTAAATTATGGCTAAATTTGTTGCCTTTACTATCCATTACTACATGAAATAAGATGACCGAGAGTTCTTTGGGTAAATAATATCCTTCAGCATGTACAAAAAAGCTTAGAAATGATATTGTCTCCTTCTAATAATTAAAAGGCTAAGACTTTATATGACACTTTAGAGATACAAAAGGAGTAATTAAGGAACTGCCTGCACCATAACCTTGACTTAGGTATGCAAATGCAAACATTCTATAGTGTACTGAGCTACCTAACCAAGTAATTGATAGATACATCTTTAACGAGGACCATCCCATTTAGGCATCTAAGAAAATGTAAGAGCTTATTAAGAACATCATTATGAATACATATCATTAGAGGAATCTGAGGCTAAAGCCTAAGACATGTGGCATCCATAGTGTTGATATGGTGGAAACATTAGAGGCAAAATTATAAGCTCTTAGTAAGAAGATTAACCAAATGAGTATGGAAGCATAGTTGGAACATATCATGAATTATGAAATTTTTAGTGGGGAACATTCCAATCATGAGTTCCAATCAACTTACAATAAAGGGCTTCAATTGGAGTAAGGTAATTTTATTAAGAATTAACCTCAAAATGACCCGTACAGCAACACCTGCAATTAGGGATAAAGGAACCATCCAAAATTTGCATAGAATACCCAAAGAAAACAAAAACCAATATCTCCTCTTAGATTTCAATCATAATAATAATAGATAAAGTAGTTGAATATTAAGGATCTTGTAACTAAGTTTATCATTACACCTAAGGTTCGCTTCAAATATTACATATGATTAACATTAAATTGTCATATAATACTTATATATGATTCCATATAGATGTGTATCATAAAAAAAAAAGCAAGGGAGAGGGATAATCCTACCCTAATGAAGTAAGTGGCTCTTTAAAAGCTAATGGGTATAACAAAAAGTAAAAGAATGTTGAGGTAGTAAATAAACACCAAAAAAGATAATTAAGCCTTTAAGTGAGGAGCTACCAAACTAAAAAGCTTGAGTAAGAAGTCCAATCAAATGACGTAGAAAGAAGTATTTTTTAGGATGCATTCCAATGATTACTTTTTTTATTTTATTTTGTATTGTTTGAGATCTTTATTCATAATTCTAGGATGATTTAATAGTTTTAGACTTAAAGATTGAAGCACACTTTGATAAATTTTAACTTTATTCTCATAATTATCTTTTTTGGTTTTAGTGTCATGTGAGTTTTATAGGAGAACAAGAAACATAATACTAAAGACAATACCATTCTTTGTAGCACCCCACTTCCGCAAGACCTGAACCCGACATTGACGGTGATATCCGAGTCCGTGCCCGCGAAGGTAGCATGCTAGAACAGTCAGTCATTCACAAACCGGTATAATTTTTTTTTGAAACACTAACATAGACAGAAGTCCATTTTACATTTGAGCCTAATAAGATTAAAAGTCAATAACACATTGTTTTCAATGCAGCACAATCAAAACAGTTTTAATGATCAGTTAAGGCCCCAATTTATTCATAACCCTTTTTAGTTGGAAACCAATCCACTTTGGGTCATTCGAGCCCATTCAATACACAAAACATTTACAAACATTTCCAATTAATATATAGTACTATTCACATTTAATCAATCCCATTTGCAAAACCATTACAAAGATTCCCATTCTGTATCACTTATTACAGATCGAAATATACAAATACATATTGCACAGAAATTGCGGAAAACACTCTATACAAAATCCTAATGCAGACACGAACTGATCCCAACCTCTAACTTTCCCT
>JANKYE010000009.1:5815468-5825567 GCA_032467995.1 Erythroxylum dillonii | reverse complement strand
ATTTGCCTAACTCATTTTCCTTTTTCTTGTTCCTTCATTCTTTACACTTAAGCCCACTTTATCTCATTCAAGCCCATTTCATTTAATGACATAAGCTAATTAATGCTATCATATTTAATCACTATCATCTTAACTTGTGCTAACTAAATTTCTTAATTAGTCAACAAGTTTTTATGCTTTTCCCTTAATTTCTTTCATAATCTTAAATGCGTATTTGGAATTGTAAGATTTTTAACATGATTATAGGTTTCTAGATCCATATTTAGGAATTATTCTAGAATTATTTTGTAAACCTTATTTATTGTTAAATTCAAAACGATGGTGAATGTGTGTGATATTTGTCATGCATATACTTGTTAAAAAATCTAGAGAGTGAATAAAGTCATTAGTGTTAAGATGTGCAGCAAGAGGTGGTAAATCAATAAACCTACAATTATCATATTAACAAATAATTAAAGTGATATCTTAATTGTGAAATTAATTATCTATAGGATTGCATCAGATCTAATTGAATAAGATAATGGTAGTTTTGTGAATCAAGAGATTACAACTCTATCAAATTTAATTAGGGTTACTTGATTAGATTTTGAGATAGGGTGATCAAAACTTTAGGATATCTAATATCAAACATAATTTGAATCAATAAGATAAAGTGAAACAAAATAAGGATAGAATAGTTCCTAGGTTTTCAAACTTGATCAATCTCAATTTCATAGGCAGCTCAATTATTTAATTCTTATCTTTCTTGTTAATTGTTTTAATTTTAGTTATTTATTTTAATTAACATCAATTCTTAGTACCTTAGACAAAGATCATTTCAAGTTGTTTAAATGTCTAATTATTCCTGATACTGTAAGATACAATCGGTATACTTGTAGTATTGAGAGTTTTAGTATCATATAAAACTTATTCAACACATGGCATGCCTCAGGGATAAGAAAAAGGAATAATAAAAATCTTGGTAACGTAAAAAGAAAGTGTAGACCATTAAGATTGGTTTTTCAACCATTCCTTCTTCTAATTTTAATTTGGATCTTTAGCCTTTTAGTATCTATTACTTGCTTCTTGTTAATCCATTAAGACTAATGCCTGAAGGTCCATTAGTAAAAGATCATCATTTGTTTCTGTTAATCCTTTTATGGTTGGGTTTGTAGATCTATTAGGTTTCAATTTCTTTAGCATTTAAGTCTTTAGACCTTCAAGAGATTTTGAACTTCTTCTTGTATAAACATTCAGCCTATTATCCTTTTCGTTAAATAACTTAGAGCTTAAAAGCTTTAGACCAAATTAGATTATTTAGACTAATTCTAATATTTTTATTAAGTTTAAAACAATTTAAAATATCATTTTCAAAATTTTAGTACCTTATTTTAAGGATCCTTTAATCCTTTTATATAAAGGTCTTTAATTTATTTCTTTTTCCTACTAAAAATTCATTTTATTTCTCTCATCATTTTTTCCATTTTTTCATTTTTATATAAATTAGAATTATCCACTTTGAAATTGAATCCAAATTTTTTGACAATCTAATCCCTTTAAATAAGTGAAATGTACCTCATTTTGGTGGCTAAGTTTGGCAAAAGTTTAATGCTACAAAGGCTAGTCAAAGAGAATTGTAACCAATAATCAGAGAAAGGCTTGTAATGGGGAGGTTATCATAAAACTACTAGCTCTAGTTAATAGTAGATGGCACTGGGATATCTTAGCAGTAGTACTTTGTTATGGACTAGTAAAAGTTAGGTCTTACATTAGTAGAATGGTTGGACTGATTATTGGTGAGTTCTAAAGCTAATGTTAGGACTTGATTGTTCAAAAACTAGGTCCTTCACCTAACGATTTTTTATTTTTAGTTCATTTTTATTTTAAAAAAAGATATATGACATATTATAGGCACATATAGATATTTTATTTTTAGCCCTAAACCAAATCGTAAACTCCTTGGTGTTTATTCACATGTTTTAAATTTTATTTTACTCCCTAGACATCATTATAGTTATATTATTTTAACCCCTAGGTCAAACTATAAATTCTTAAACTTCCCATCATATGTTTAGATTTTATTTTAATATTTTATCAATTTAACTATTTTATTTTAAAGGTCCAACCATAAACTCTTACACATCCAAACACATTTTTTATTTTCTTTATTTAGTATGCTTTATTCACCTTACACCCAAGTTGATTTTCTTTTTAAAATATACCCAAATTTACAAACCATTATCTAGATCTAAATAACCACTTAGGTAGAAGAAATAAGGTGAGTAACACTTTCTTTATTTTATGATTTGACCTTGAACTCATTTTTTAGTTTATTTTTTTAAGTTATTTTCTATCTTTGCTTAATAAGGAAATACATCAACTCCATTGAATAATTTATTCAATATTTTGTCTCATCTTTGTACAATGCATCTTGAAAACATTAGTGATAACTAGGAAGGAAAAAAAAATTTATGGTATCTAAAGGAAATTGTAGGTGATGTTACGTCACTAGGGTTAGGGAAAGTTGGAAGAAGCCTAAGGATTGTAGTTAACTTTTTCGAGAAAGAAGATGCATCCAAGTTAAGGTTACATAGTTAATAATTATGCACCAAATAATGCTACAATACTTATTAACGTAAATTTGACATTGTGAGCAATAAATATTTTATCTCATAATTGATCATAATTTTACCTTATATTTTTTCTTCATATTTTATACTTTTATTGTACATTTGGTATTTAATGTGCTTCAAGTGTGTTAAGAGGTTATAATTGGATTCACAGACTTAAAGGAGAAGAATTCGAATGAAAAGATGACATAGAATGATGAATGGAAGCATAAAAGAGAAGCACAATTATGCATCTAGGCTGTATAGAATCGCATTTCAGATGTTTTTTGGACATACACAATATGATACACGACTGTGTATTAGAGCGTGTAGGTCCTAAAAACCATAGTTGTTAATATAAAAAGATGTTTTTGATAGCTAATGAAGGGGACAAACTCTTGGAGGTAATTCCAGATGTGGGGTTCATCCATAAGGGATGATTTTGGTCCAGAGAAGTGGAAAACATGAAGAAATCATTGATAGATCCATCGGAATACAAGATCATACCTCGACATCGCAAGAATAGTCGATAGAAGACAATGCATGTCTGATTTTGTGTTTGGTTATGTGTAATTAAAGATTCAATTAGTATTTAGGTTAGATGACCCTATTTTGAAACCTTAATTTGTCTTGATTTTTCTATTAGCGCAATTGATTGATTGATTTTTTTTGATAAATCAGTAAGACTTTTATACATATAATAGAAGGTATGTATAGACCAGAGATTCCAATCCCGAAATCTCTTAACTACCAAAAGGGGTCAAAAGAAAGTACAACAGTTCCTTCCATCGTAAAACCATACAACAAAACCCTATCATCCTACTCTATATCATTTTCCCACCAAAAGATTTTAAAGCTAACATATCTGTCTAATAACACAAGATACTCAACCCAATTTCCATCAGTACCAACAAGCAACATAAAAACTATCTAAACAAAAGTCAACACAGCTAAAATGAATAATGAATTTCATTATTCGTTGTCAAGTATGCCCACCTCTCTCATCCTTCATTGATAAGCTCATTGTTGGATCTTCTGGCCACCACTTTTATGAAATTAGGCACTGCCATTGGTATCCATTGTTCTGCTACATTGTTATGCCATTAAGTGTTCACTCCACTTCTCGTTTGCTTTATACCGAAGGTGAAGAAGAAATCCACTTTCACCGAACCTAAAGGAAACCTGCAGAAAACTGTTAAACAATAAACTCTCTCACTCTTACCTTCTCGTAGTGTTTGAGCTGGGTTGTTTCATAATTTGGAAGATCACTTTAGGGTTGAATCTCCCCATATTTAAGGATTCATCTTTGATTGTTCTAGCAATCCTTTAACACCATAGATTATATACAGTAACAGAAAGAAGGGTGGTGAAAATGGGTAAGTCATAATTTTTTTTATGGGAGAATTGGTTGATCCATGTGGCAATGGAGTGGAGGTTTGTCAAATGGGGTATATTTATGTGGAAGTGGTTGAGGCAATTTACCCACACTGAATTAGAGAAAGAAAATTCAAAGAACAAATATTCTATGGTCTCATAATCTGAAAAACACAGAGAACAGTGATTTGGTGTATGTAGGTAAAGAAGTTTATCCCAAGTTTGTAACTTTCCTTGAAATTCTTTTTTCTTAAGTTATAGTGTTTTGAAATATTAGACCTTAATCTAATTTCATACGTAGTGATTGAGAAATCCTAGGTTTGAATAGATCCATGGTAATTATAAAGAGTTAACTGTAACCTAATAAAGGGATTCGTAAAATGGTAACTCAGTCTTATAAGATTTAACTTGAGTAATTCGGTTAAAGACTGTAGGATTAGTTGTCAGTAGACTCAAGGTCAGCTACTAGCATACCATAGGAATCTCCATAATCCAATAAATCATCAAAAAAACTGTATGATAAAAAATCCATCTATTAAAGATTTAGGGGGATTTAAAACCTATACACTAATTACTCGATATCGATAATTTCAAAGTGCTTCATAAATTGTCTATTCAATTTCATTAATTATTTTCTTTTACTTGCTTAGTTTTAGTTTCTTTTAATTAAAAATAAAAAATCAATCCTTAGGCTAGATAATAGGGGAATGGTAACTACTAGTATTCATCGTCTTCATGGGATCGACATGTACTGGCCAATACTAGATACAGCTACATCGTGCAGTTGTGATTATGACAATATTGACTAAATCACAAAAATAAGTCAGTCAATTTTTTGGCGTCATTGCCGAGGACATTAATATCAGGAAAGCTTGAATGTTATTACTGTAGTCATTTTTATTTTATTTTATCTTATCTTATCTTATTGTATTTGGGGCTTATTAATTTAATTATCATTAAAATATTTTAATTGATCTTGGGTTTGTTGTTTATTGTAGGAATTATGATTCATTATCATAGCCATAGCTCACAATCAAAGGATAGAGCAGACGAGACTTTTGTGGGAGCCAAAATATGTCTTCACGATCTATATCATTACCGAGAAGTGTGTACTCATATATTTTCGGAAGTGCAACAGATGTTTAGGCCATGTCACGGCAATGGAGACAATTATCAGTACAATTATGAATTTCAAGCACCGACACATACATGGAAGACACTAAATGTGTACTATTAACCTCGTAGTGTAGTATATACGAATGGCTACAATTCAGAGTGGAGCAACTCTTATCCCTATGGATGAAATGATCATGATCTAGCGAAATACTTACAATATCAAGAACCTCCAATTAACAAGCCAACTCTAGAGGATAAATTAATAGAAACTCTTGTTGAAATGAAACCTAATTGACGAAAATTTAAAAGTAAAAAAAAAAGACAAGGGTTAGCATTATAAATGGTGGGACATTTCAAAAAGGGCTTTTGAAAGAAAAAAAAGTGGTTCAGATAAACTAATGGAATGCTTTGTTGAAAGGGTAGCTAGTCAACGTGAATTTGATTTAAGGCTTTATTCATCTACATATGATGAATATAATTTGATCTTCCAACCGTCTCATAGTGAAGAAGAGATGACAGTTGATTTCATGAATGAAGATAAATTTTAAAAAAGGCAAGGAGGTAACTATTGTTCTAAAAAATATGATGATCGAATTTATTCAAGATTCAAACAGGAGGCATCAGGAAACGGAGGCTCGTATAAAGAATATGGTGAATCAAATTGATCATTTGGTGGATATATTATCTAACTAGATGCAAGGGAGTTTGCCCAGTTTTACTGAAACTGATACTATTGAGAAAGAGGCAATCACCCTTAGTAGTGATGAAAAGCTTCCTGGAGAAGAAGACAAAGAAACCTTGATATAAGAAGACAAATTAGTGGAGTGGAGGAAGGGATTTGAAGCAGATGACCTAGAAGCCTTTGCCCAAAAAGAGGAAGAAGACGAGAGGATAAAGGAGGTTGAGGAAGAACTAGCGGAGGAATCAAGTAAGAAAACTATTGATGAAGTGTTGGTAGTGACCTTAAATACGGAGGGTTCCCACTTCCTTTAAGAAAGGTTGTTTGAGTTAGCCAACGATTTAGGGAGTTTCATTATCCCTTATTTTGTTAAGTTTGTCATTAAAAATGGAATTATTGCTTGAAATTGGTTTTACTAACTTAACACATTATGTCCTTTTAATTATCCTACAATAGGCGGTTTGTTTACAGGCTATGAAACTATTTTGTGGCAAAGTGATCAAAACAAACCAGTGGTTATTGATCCAAGATGACATTAAACATGCAAGTTACATTGAGCTAATGATGTCAAAGAAGTGCTACATGGAAGGTAAACCCTTAAAGATGCCAGTTTCATATTGGATGGATTCAAATTAGAAAATCGTCACATTCAAGAAAGTACCTATTTAACCCTCTCACTTTTTCATAAATGTTTATATTGTGTACATTGGGGATAATGTACAATTTTAAGAATGAGGATGGGGTTAATGATTTCTTTAAGCTTATTGTAATCCTAATTATAAATTTTAATAACTGATATCTTAAATTGGTTAAATTTCTCAATGAATGTTATCTTTCCTTGTTGAATATAAATTGGTGTGCGAAAGGATAATGGTCATAATGAAATTAGTTTTCTAAGTCATATTTTTTGTAATCATTGAAATATTCAAGTTGAATAAAATTGTGTATTATTTACACACATATATATACCCAATTGTTTGTTTCATGAGAATTGAGCCGAAAGAGCACAAATTTCTAAATTTTTTCTCTTTTTATTCTTGCATATGTGTTATCGTGTATAGTAGGATAATTCTAGAACTTGTTTTATTATGCATATCAAGACCATATTTGTGAAAATTAGAAGCATTAATATGATAAGGCAATTAGATTAACCAACTTGTTTTAGCCTATTTTTTTAAAAATCACCCTACCTTAAAATTTATCTTTAGGAATAACTAAATTGAGCCTTATCCTCTTTCATTGACAAAACCCACATATTAACCTTTATCCTTTTTTTTTCTTTAAAGACCTGTTTATTGTTTTAAACCTCAAAGGTTATTTACATCATTTACTTGTTGAGACTTGAAATTTATGAAAGGTCTAATATTTCTTGAAGTGTGATACTTAATGTTTAGTGTAAAGAAAAAATGTTGGATCCCATTTCCGGAACCCAACTTCTTAGCACATAATATACCATCATACTTGAGCTAGTTCCTTGTAATCCAAATCAAATCATAAAGCTTAAAGCCTCATGCCATTTTGCTTTTTTCTCACTTATTAATAAATAACAACAATTTATATACAAACTTCACCAACTCAAACGTAAACTTCTTCCAATACATTTCATTCCAAGTCAACTCATCTCATTCGTATATACAATTCACATGCCATGTCCATACACAAATACATATCTCATTAACTTCCTAAATAACTGTTTACAAAATTTTAATGGCATTCCAAGCCATATTACAACATCAATATCAAAATCCGAATACAAAAGATACAAAACTCCAAAATTATCAACATACAACCAAGGTCTTATTCTTACAACAATCTAATTTAAAATACATCATGCGCATAACAAACAAATGCCTTGACTTTCATTCACTCGATTTCTTTCTCATCACCTAAAGATGGGGAAGAAAGGGGGGTGAGCTTAAAAGCTCGTGGGTAACATGTTTATAATTAAAAAACAAGCAAAAACCATTTTAAAAACTTATTGCCATGGTACAATTTCGAAACTATAGTAATTTCACACTTAAAAATCATAAAGCACTTATTTCATGAAAATCTCACAATTAAAACTATCACAAACCATGTATGCGTCAATCTTGGCAAACATATAATGAGCACATAAACACATCATAATGGTTTGGGTGGATCCAAAACAGAATGTACTACATATTTCCGCATAACGGTCTTGTGTAGCCGTAAACTTAGGGGAGTCCATGAAGGAGCTCCATGTCACTAGCGGGCAGGTGGGCGAAGCCTTTAACTTGGTCAACGTGCATTTAATTAAAACTATCACAAACCATGTATACTTCAATCTTGGCAAACATATAATGAGCACATAAGCACATCATAATGGTTTGGGTGGATCCAAAACAGAATATACTACACATTTTCGTGTAACGGTCTTGTGTAGCCGTAAACTTAGGGGAGTCCGTGAAGGAGCTCCATGTCACTAGCGGGCAGGTGGGCGAAGCCTTTAACTTGGTCAACGTGCATTTAATTAAAACTATCACAAACCATGTATACTTCAATCTTGGCAAACATATAATGAGCACATAAGCACATCATAATGGTTTGGGTGGATCCAAAACAGAATGTACTACACATTTCCGCATAACGGTCTTGTGTAGCCGTAAATTTAGGGGAGTCTATGAAGGAGCTCCATGTCACTAGCGGGCAGGTGGGCGAAGCCTTTAACTTGGTCAACGTGCATTTAACTTAACTTAGGGGACCACCACAAACCTACATAACACATATTTCATAACTTGTAAATTTGTTGCCCAAAAAGGCACTTTTCTTGAAAACTTGCTTTTCATATACTTGACGTATATCTTGAAAACCATTCTTGAAAGCATGATTTCATAAACATGCATCTTTTCAAAGATATCACTTTCAAAATAACTTTTCATAAATCATCACATAAATCATGAAGCAAACATATAGCAGATTTCACAAATCATTTATAAACAATAAATGCAACACTTATGATGCGATTGAAAATCAGAAAACTTCTTCAAAAATGCAGCTCTTAGACCCTAGTTTATTGAGTGTGCCTATTACCTTGAAGGGTTAATCCATTTAACCCTCATTAGCCATTATCTATATTCGTCTTCATTCACATAACATCCTAAAAATTTCCTCACAATTTATTCAATAGCGTAGCCATACCAATCACTAACCATAATCAAACTCATTTCTTATAACTTCCTAGCATAAATTTAGGAAACCTTAATTTGGAGTTCTATAGATGAAGTTATGCTTCATAAACCAAAATATAATCATGCCCCAACATGCTCTCCCAATTGACCCCTCACATCCTTCCACTCAATCTTTTTGAATCTGAAACCAATGGCCATAAATTTTTGTGGGAAGGTAGAACACTGTGTTATAAATCTAATGCCTCAATAATCACCTTAATTGGAGGTTGGACTAAGAAATTATGACTAAATGAATTCAACCTGTTCATGTCCAAACTCACATTGTACATGTCCTAGTGCAAATGCTATAACTCTCACTACAGAAGTCGGATTGACTTCATTTTCGAATGGTCTAAAAGACGACTTCTAAGGCTACAACTTTTCTGAAGACCACAAAATGAAATTCTGTCGTTGGAAGGGTCTAAACATGGACCGAAATGAACTAACTTGGACATGCCGTGTAAGTGCAACTTTCAGGTGAAACCTCCTATACGACATCCGAACTTCAAATGACCATATCTATCAATTCTGACATCCAAACATTTCATACTTTATAGCATTGGAAATATATAAAGACGAACTACAACTTTCATGAAGGAAACTCTAGCTAATTCCATCTAGATCGATACAACGTTTCCTTGGAAGTCAGCATACACATTTTATCCTCATGCAAAACTTACAATTTAACCCAACTTCACTTTCTCTACTACAACATCATTCAAAACAATTCAACTTCCCATTTAGAATTCATCTAACACTCAACCTCAATTCATATGGCTCCTCATAGGTAATAACATCTTATAATTCACCACAAATCCTATATTTTCTTTCCATCATATCTCACTTATATATTTATATACACCTAACAACAATTCATAATCAAGGTTCATCAACTCAAATCATCTCCTCATAGATAATTCACATACTAAGCACACCTAACAACAATTCATAATCAAGGTTCATCAAATCAAATCATCTCCTCATACACAATTCACATACTAGGCACACCTAACAATAATTCATAACCAAGGTTCATCAACTCAAATCATATCCTCATACACAATTCACATACTAAGCATGTTGGGCCCCGATTCCTTTTTAAGCATGTTTAAATTATTTTGAGGTTTTAGTTTGATAATTTGTTTATGTGGTTG
>JANKYE010000009.1:5777996-5790105 GCA_032467995.1 Erythroxylum dillonii | reverse complement strand
AAATTTTATCCTTTAACAAATATCTTATCTTTAAACAAAATCTTCAATTTTAACTTTGAATCAATATTTCCAACATTGCCCACTAAATTCAACTCGTAAAACTTTGTTTAACCATCAAAGTAAGGTAATTATAGAGACAATGTACCCAATTCCATTTTTCCAACAAATGCTACCGTCGGGCTTGCAAACGATTCTATTACTCTATCCACTTAGGCATTTTTGTTTTTTTTTTAATATTTGATTGAACCTTTTGTGTACATTCATTGCTTCTTAGATTTATTCACACCACTTAATTCATTTACTGAAATTCGTTAGCTATCAGATGAATTTTATAGTCTTTAAAATAAATTTTTATTGAAATAAATTACAATGTTGTTATAAAGAATTTTAATTTGTAAATTATATATTTTAAATAAATTAAACAATTTTTTAATATTTTAATGTATTTTTTATTGGTAACTTATTAGCATCTTTAAAATTAAGATGAATTTGCATTTTCTTTACTAAAGGTTAAACATTTAACCTTAAAATAGTATTACAAAATTTAGCTTCAAAACTTAAATCCTAAACATAATGTTTAGGAATCGATGATCATATCAACGTTGTTGTCTTGAAAAGTTGTTTTGAGATTTTAATAGGACTTCCATTTCATGGATTGCAACAGTCGAATCGATGTATACCGAGGCGATCAGCTACTGACGGGGATTAGGCGCATCACATGCCTCACTGAAAGGGAAGAATGAAGCTCAGGGGAAGCCAGCTGCCTACTCAACCTCAAGAGAAGATAAGAGAGGTAAATACTAAATGTTTTCGTTATTTTGCTTCATTATTTCACAATCAAATCAACTGTTGTACCATAGTACATGGTTTTATAATAAATAAAACTCCAATGAAATTACATTCAAAATTAGTTTGATAAATTTGCTAGTATCGTCCAAGCTTTTGGACAAGTCGATTCTCTATTTCCATTCTCTTCTTCATTAATACAGAATACTTGGAAACCAATTGTTGGTCCCCACTACTAACTGCAAGCTTGCTACTGAGTGAAGTATTCTTTCCCTCGTACAAACTCGCTATGGGAACAAAGCTTCCCTTTTTACTGCAAACCCATCCATGAGCAGCCCTTAGTGCACCTCCAAGCGAAGCAGAATCTGTCATTAAGACCAAAAACAATGGGATACTGAACAAAGTTTATCCATTCTACGCATTTTGGAGGCATGCATTGGCGAGTAGAGATTAGAGTTCACAAAGGTTTGAATAGAACTCCTTACCAGGTCTTTGTACAGTGTACACATCACAGCCAAAGATTGATGCAACAGCTCTCAAAATGCTTTTATTTGCGGATGCTCCACCAGTAGCCATTATTCGTTTTGGAGGGGAAGGCATGCCAAATCTTTCAGCATGCCCTCGCATTGAGAGAAGCTGCCCCTCAATCAATGCCCTAACCTGCTAAATCGGAGAGAGCTTAGAATGCCAAACTCTATACCTATCACTTAGGATTACTTAAATATTCACCTCAGAAGGCGGATCAAATCCATCTACTTCCTGCTCTATCAACCCCTCCAAACTGTCTTCATTGAAATTTTGGAGAATATAGTGATGAAAGCCAACTGGTGCAGACAACATAAAAGCAGAGCATTTCTTTAAGCACAAAGAAGATATAGATACTAATAACTTGTATACAAAGGCAGCTATTTGAGGTTTGTTCTCTCTTTATTTTTATCTTGGTTATGTGAAAGAAAACAAACACCACCTCCTCCCTACCTGCCTTTCTTCAGTTTTTGTTTCTCAATTAGTCAACTCCAACTCATTTCTTAAACCCTAGAGAATTTTCATGTATCAAACTGAACCTATTACTACCAAAACACAACTCTATAACCAAGATAAGTTTGAGTTTTCTTTTTTCCTAACCCAGGGCATCCTCTTTAAGCCCTAAGCCGAGTCCCTTCAACAGCTTCCACACAATAACCCATAAAGATCCTGCTCCTAGGATTCTTCGATTATGATCCATTGCTAGATCAACCTCCAAATCGATCTCTGATAATCATGGCCTTCACAAGGGCTTCAATAATCGATCGCGCTCTACTTCTACTGGTACGAGGATTGCATGAATTTTCCCCTCAGAAGGACCATCACATGGAAACATAAAAGATTCAATTGTCATCTCACAAGCCACACCAGACACTCTGTTATAGAAGGACTATCATTGTTGACCTAAATAAATAGACGGGGTTCAACTAAAATTTCTCCAGTTTACAGGAACCAAATAGAAAAGGTGCTACTTATATTGAACTTCCAGCATAATCATCCCTTAGACAAATGTTAAGTGCAGGTGCCAAATGTCATCACTGCTTTAGTAGAAAGAAATGAATTATGATGAGTGATAAAAAGATTCAAATACGTACTAGGAAGTGGAGGAAGAATCTCGTGATCTTTATAGTAGAAACCAATCTTTCCACCTGTTGCAAAGCTTAGAATGAGAGATGGAGAACAAAAAAAGAAAAGAAAAAATCAAAACCTCCCATAAATATGTTAGTAGCACTAGTATGCAAACCATTAAGTGGTGGTGTTTGTTCAAGGCACTTATCAAACGCATCCCAAGATTTCTCAGCATAGCGGTTGCGCACCTCTGATCAAAATAGTCAGGTTATGAAGTTGCTAAATGAAGCTATGGGAATATGAATGAACTAGAATAGTACCTTCACGAGCCAGAGACCCATTTTTGTAAACCAACATTACCATGTACCCTTCTGTGTCCACAGGATTAGGGAAAACATGGCCCTCCAATCGAGGTTGAGGCTCACTAGCAATCCCAAAAACCTGCATATGATCACACTCGATTAAAAAGTCAAGTGATTTTGTGAATCTGATAAACTATCAACTAAGATGGAAAATTGCAGTTGTTATTCTCTGCGCAGCAAAGATAAGGAAAACTAATGAAAAAAATAAAGCAGATAAAGCAAGCAAAAGTTAACCCGAAAAAGTGACCACTCTGTTGCAACAAAAATTGAATTACTCATAAGATACCTTCTGCCAAAAAGTGACCAAGCTATGGTTTTGCATCTTAGGTTCAGTTTCATTCCACATTCCACTTGTTAACAAGTAGTAATCCCAGTATTACCGTATTGCATAGACTCGTTTGGAACTTTGTTATGCCTCACAAACACAGTATCTAATATGTAAACTTGATTCACGTTTAACCATTACTGTTGGGGTTACTGAAGGCCAGTAACGCCTCTGGCGAATGAAGATTTACATTAAATCCAGCTAATATAGGAAGGTACGCATTTTGGAGCAAAACCTCTTACTTCAGTTTCTTAATTTCAAGGAAAATTAAATAGCTTCCAATTTCCTCCCCTTTTCTAATGGACAAGGGAAAATCATAACAATAGCATGCACCTGCTATGTTTTCAACAAATGTATGTACCAGGAATGCGGTTATTATCTTGTCTCCATATTATATGGCTTAAACATTTTGGGATAAGTACAGAAGCCAGTAAACGCTGGTTTTTTTCTAACATACAGTATCGCTTGTGCCAAGACTAATAGCCAGATCGCCTGGAATGCTCAGAGTTAAACCTGCAGGTTCGAGATGTGAAAAGTTCAGTAATAGTGCTCAGTATAGCAATGTTGGATATGATAAAATGAAATAAGGAAAATATTCTCATGTAATGGACATGCCAACTGCCAAAAAAGGGTGGTAGAAGTGACGTGTAGAGCCTAGCATCAACCTGCTAAACTGTTGGGATTGTCTCCAGACCACTGAACAACCAAACAACTGTCGCTGAAATTATACCTGCATAAAGATTTATGAAGCCATCAAGTGTCAGTCCAATTTAACTGAACTAGAAAGCTTCAGAATTATATGATAAAATGGCTACAGGAAAAATGCAACTTTTCATTTCTTTGATTAGTGTATCACTTGATTTGATGCCCAATAAAAGCATGACAGTAGAACACCACATAGCACGACTCATCACTAAATTTCAAGACTTAAACCCAATAAACGAGAGACCAGTTACTTTGGGATGCAGAAAGCAAAATAAGAGGCCGCTCTGCTAACCTCAATGCAAAGTAAGGGGCAATATGACCAGCAACAGCATGAGCAGGGGCTAACTCTCCAAGTTTTTCTTCTAAATCTGGTGCTGTAGCCTATAATATGTACCCAAATCAACAACTATGAAGCATAGAATTGCAAAAAACAGCTGTATAAATGAATTAACAAACTGCTAAGAAAACATAAGCGTACAAACCTCTAAAGCTACTTTAGACCAGACTTTCTGCTTAATATCCATCAAATTCATCCCTGCACCGTCTGTGTGGTCAATAGAAGCATGTGAACCAATTAAAAGAGAAGCCATAAATGAGCTAACAAGAGAAATCCTCTCAGTATCATCATAGACATCTGGCTGTGTCTGATATAGCTTCCTAATCTGTGGTCCTGTATATCTTTCATGTGCCCTTGATCCAGTAATTTGAGCCAACTCCAAAGCTCCACCAACAGCCTTTTCTATCTCTCTACATTGCGCCGTGGTGCTACTATCCATCCATATTGGCGATTCCTTAACAGAAAAAGCTTCACCAATTTGATCAACCAATCGCTTCTTGGAGTCCAACGATGAAAGCAGTGCAGAACTGCCCTTTTTCCAATAAACACTACCATGCTGCTGCCCGCTACCAGAAACAGCAGCAACTTTTCCAAAGTCCAATCCTGATTCAGAAAGCCTCTGAAGTACAACATCAAGAGCCTCTACCCACATCAAGGTAGGTGAAACTATTTTGCCACTGTCAGAGGGGTCTCTATATACTCCGTCTTTGGTCTTGTAATGTGGCAAGTCAGAGTCAAAATGAACCACCTCAGATTTGACAACATTGAGATTGGAGTCCAAAACAGTCGCCTTCAAAGACCTTGAAACCACAAAGTTCGACGCAAATAAGAACAAAGCTAGCCTAAGCCGATATATAGCAACGAACAATTAACAGAACTGCTCATGAACTAGTATGCTGATGAAAATATATTAAGGGAATTAACCCAGCAACAAAGAACATCCAAAAAAACTCCAACTTTGACAGACTTACTGAGTAGAGCAATCGAAACCGAGGAAAAGGGAATCAGGAGGTAAAGATAAACCCGCCATCATTTAGTCACTCTGTTCAACTATTAAAAAAATAGAAGGAGGGGGAGACCCAGTAGGAGAATTCGGAGGATTTTAGAGTGATAATAGTAATTAAGAGAAACAAATTATGCTTTGTCGATCACTAAGCAAAGTCAGGTGAGTTTAGATAGTTCTGTTGGATAAGGACAGGAGTTTCAGTACGATCCATAGACAAGTAAGCTAGGCTAACTTAATTTTATTCCATATCCCCAAATTACATAAATTCATACCAAAGAAGTACGAGAGATCAGAGATCTCATTTTATCCGGGAATGCATCATGCTTTATCTTTTCAAAATTATTTTAAACCGTTTTATTTTTAAATTCGGTTTTTAAATTTTTTTAAATTTATCTTAATAATTTTTAGTGTTAAAATTTAGTCAATTTATTAATTAATTGGTCAATTTTTATAAATTAAAATAAATCAATTAATTTTTATTTAATAAGTTTTTAATTAAACTTTAATTTATTTATTGGCTAATTAATTCTTTAATTTTATTCAATCTTTAGCTAGTTAATGATGGTCTAATATCGGTTGAACCTTTTAAATCTTAAATTTCTTATCTTATTATTATTATTTTTCGTAGTAAATCAGTAAAAATTTTATATAAAAATAGAGAGTTATGTACAGAACTTAAGAGACCTAAATTTCTTATCTTATTAGTTTAACTTACGTTTCAGTTTTTAAAATATTGAAAATTATAACAAAAGAGTGAGCAAAAAAAAAAAGTAAAATTACTATTTCAATTTAGTTGTTTTAAATTATTTTTACACATACTACTATAGAAATCAAATTAGAGCATTCTATCACATATTCAATTTC
The DNA here is from genome assembly GCA_032467995.1 of Erythroxylum dillonii. Taxonomy (NCBI): domain Eukaryota; kingdom Viridiplantae; phylum Streptophyta; class Magnoliopsida; order Malpighiales; family Erythroxylaceae; genus Erythroxylum; species Erythroxylum dillonii. The sequence goes on along the minus strand of JANKYE010000009.1, from coordinate 5,784,127 downwards.
AATCAGATTATAATAAAAATTAACATTTGACCAATTTTTTTAATATATATAAAATACTAGTCAATTTTGGGTAACACCGTGAAATTGCAAATTCAGCTGCTTATCAATTCGATCAGTTTAATTCTTAACGAATCGGGTCCTGAGTTCATCTAATAACTGGGTCTAAATATGAATCCCAAGGCTAGTCCAATTCTAAAAATTGAAGATTAAATTTACCAAGTCATAATTAATTATTCTACACTCAAAAAATCAGTCTTTGTCCCATTCAGTCGCCTCCTAACTTTCTTAGCTCTCAATTATGCTCACAGCCACTTTAACTTGTCTGTCAGTCATTGTTGTTGGGAATTAATTCAAATGTTTAGTGTTGTTTAAATTCCTTTAGAATAGGTCTTAGATTATCTTAGAATAAGTTTTAGATATCTTTAATCTTATCTAGAATTAGTTTGATTTATGTCATATGTTTAGCAAGGTTATTTAGTTGTCCAAGTCTTTAGGAAGTCAGTAAATTGTTGCTAAGTTGTTGAGTCATGGTAGTATTAGCGAGTAGTGGATAGTTTTTATTAATGCTTTTGTGACCCATGTTGTCCACTATGCGTATGCCTTATATAAGGCCTTGTTTTGATAATTTATTTTAAGTGTGTGAGTTAATAGCATTTCCTTTTATCTCATTGTTCTCATCTTCTCTGCTCACTCTTCTTTTATCGTTTAAGTTCAAAAATTTCAACAATTGTTCAGTCACTGCCTCCATTACCAGTTCATCACGCACTCACACAACTCGCCCACCCGCCTCCGTCACTCTTACCTCCCGCCATATTATCTCCACTAGATCCTTGCCAGTCGTAGATCTGCTATGCCACTCACTCTCGGTCTCCACCAAATCCTCAACCCTTACCATTGCATTCTTAAATCCACTCGTCAGCTTTACATAAGAATGAAGAGCACTTACCTTTTAGTCTTAGGGTGTTTTTGTTCCAGTTCAGGAGAAATGTCACGAATACCATACCGTTACTAATGTCGAATTTAGTTGTTTAATAGTATCCGTCAATACTAAATACCAATTTAAGTAATTTTGTAAATTTATAAAATGGTTATTAAAACTTTTTAAATCACAAAATAGTACCTTAATATATTGTACTGTATAATTTATAATTTTACATAAACTACATCTCCAAAAATCATAATAACAAAAATTTGAAGTAGCAACAATATGTTTATTTATATTAATATTACTCTTCACATATTTGACATGTACATAATAATTACAACTAATATGAAAAAAGATCATTTAATCATTACAAAAATATAAAATTAAGGACAATATAAAATATTTAAAATGTTACAATTTTATCATATAATAAATAATATTACATCAAACGAAAGGAATCATAAATATCCATGACTTGCTAAATATTATAATTTACAATAAGAGTTTGTGCCAAGAAAATAACCAACTAGAAGTGAAACATGAAATAAAAATATTTACAATTATATTTATATTGCACATATAAAGTTTAAAACATACATCGAATATAAATGAAATTAAAAGAAGAGGAGAAATGAAAATCTAAAACTTCATTCTTTCGAATATTTGCTTAAATAATATTGATCTCAATTCTTATTTGGTACAAAATCTTTATTATTGAAAGAGTCATATCATCACCATCATTCAAATTTATTGAATCAAATGGCATGTCAATACTTTCTTATCCAAAATTATCTTCCAAGTCACTCTCATCTATTAAACTGGGTTCCTCAGAAACTTAGTCAGCTAAAGGATTGATATAGTTAAGCTAAATTAGATCTATAGAACTACTTGTCCTATTAAGAGTCATAGTAAACAAATTAAATTAAATTAAATTATTTATCTTACCAATAATAATAGTACCGTACCTTTCCTGAATCTTTAATTTGTATCAAATAAAGACTAATTCATTCAATCCTTTATATTTCAATATATTCCTTTTCTTAAAATGCAAGAAGTAAAATGTACTCTAATTCTTTTCACACCCGATTGCACTCACATATTGACTTAGCATTCAAGTTACAAATCTTTGCAATTCTGGAATACCACTTCCAAATTAGTCTCACCAAGCAACTGTAAGACAATAAAAGTAATATTATAAACAAAATAAAATGATTAATTTCTAATAAATAACAAAGGTAAAGATGTATATATACCTAGATTAAGCTTGTCTATTTAAAGAATAGCAATGAGCATCCCAAAATCACCAGAAGCATCCTTATAAACCTTTATATATGAGTTTGGGAGATTCTGCATCATCTCATAGGCAACAATTATTATAATAGTTAATAGTTTTTTTGTAATATCCTATCTCCTAAATTTTTGAGGGTCAGAGGGTTTAGAATATTAAGCTCATGCATATTGCATTAAATAAAATAATTTATACCACTAGATGATTAATTTGGTGCATTAAGATACAAAATTTGTTATTCTATGTACATGCATGAGATTAGCATACACGCACATAGATTATTGTTTATAAATATGATAAATAAGTGACAAATGTTTTATGTGCACTTAACTGACATTTTCTGGAGTGTTTGGATATGATTATGATGAATTAGAATTAAATTAGAAATTGATGGATTTAAGTTAGCGATTTGAAGTTAATTGTTAAAAATAAGAAGTTTGAGGAGTCAATGTCTAAATTGACTTAGTAGAATTCCTAAATGGTAAAAATTGGATACAAGTGGCATTTTATATTGATCACAAATGGCCCTTTAATTTTGTGACAAATGGCACTTTAGACTTGTGACATGTGGAGCTTTAGAATGGTGACATATGTAGCTTTACAAATGGTGACATGTGTAGCCCTATAATTGGTGACATGTATAGCCTTACAAGTAGTGAAACATAGAGGCTTAAATGAGTGAAATATGGAGCCTAAAGTTAATAACGCATTGACCAATAAAAGAATAACATAAGGACCAATAGAAGAATAACATATGAACTAATAGAATGGTGACACAAGGATTATTTTGACTTTCTTTGAACCTTCTAGAGAAAATAGATGAAAAAGGCAACTTAAGGGAGAGTGAGGATCTGTAGTGAGGTTAGAAGAGGGAGAAAAACAAAAAACGGGAGAGAGAAGGAAAGAAAAAGTGGAAGAGAAGAGGAGAAGGAAAGAAGTTACTAAGTTAGGTCAAAATTCTGATTTCAATTTAATCTTCCTCTTTTGATCTATTTTACATATCTTTAGAGCGTGGATTTCAAGAAACTCAAACATTAAAAGTTGCAGATATAGGTCTTAGCTTGACCTCTATGAAAGTGACTTGATAAAATAGTGATTAAAGCTTGAGTGCTTGTTTCCCTAATACTGCCCGTGACAGCCCCTGTGCAGGAACCTTGTATTATTTCCTAATTTTTTAGGGCTTTAGAACCCGAACTAGTCAAATTATAAAACATGAAAAATGATTATTGATGTCTTATTAATGCTTCTATGAAACAGTTTGGCTAGAATATTTCTTAATAATGATTTATTGTTGTTTGAGCATTGGTTGCCAGCTTGTTTCTTACTAGAAACAGGACAAAATTTGGATGGGAGTTGTATTTCTAAAGGGATATTCTGTTCATGTAATTTTTTGATATATTAAAAATAATGAAGTCTAGTTTTAGGGGGCACAAGAATCATGGTATTTAGATCTTTTTAGAGAGAGTTATGATTAAAAAAATGTAGCTTGTCCATAAAGGAAAATTAGAAAGAATGGGGGAAAATTCCAGATTTCTCGTTGAGAGATAGATGAGAGAGAAGCCCAAGTTTTTGTACCTTGCTCGACTGCTGGTGTCTAAGTCCTCTCCTTCCAAAGTCACTTCTTCTTCGTCTTCTCCTTCTCGTGTTCCTCAAACCACCATCCCTTCCTCATCATCCAGACTTGCCAATTTGACTCATCCCGTAAACCTTACCATTAACCAAAATGCAAATCCAAACCTGCAAAACCCCACCCCTTTTAAAAAACCCAATAGCTGTGGTAGTATCGCCACTGCCCTCTTCGATCCAACCTATAAAACGTTCGTTAACCCCTAAATAACGCGATGGCGTGAAATCATCGAAGCAGATGCTCCTACTTAGAACTTGGAAATCTGCAGTTTCAGATGTAGTGGAGGAATCAATGGATGTCAAAACTTTGGCCTATTACCCTCCAGAAATTAAGGATGACAAGATTTTTGTCATTCCTCCACTAGAGCTAGCAAGGAAGGGGGCAACCTAGCTCAGGAATGCACTGATTGGGGTTCATCATTGGTAAGAGACCCGCATACCCTGTAGTTCATAGGGCTTTGTCTAAAGCATGGTTAGCTTATGGTTTATCAGATACGTTGATTACAAGCTTAAATAAATTTCTGTTTAAGTTTAATTCAGAGGAAGGAATGAATTTGGTATTAGAGAAGGCCCTTGGCATATCCAAGGGAAGCCATTATTTTTAAGAAAATGGAGTTTGAATGCTGGTGAACAGCAAGAAATTAGGTATGCTCCAATATGAACTAGGTTCCATAACATCCCCTGTAGCACCCCACTCCCGCAAAACCCGAACCCGACATCGACGGTGATATTTGAATCCGTGCCCCGTGAGGGTAGCATGCTACTGTACTCAATTAGTCAAAACTCAGTACAATTTTTTTAATCCACGATCACAAATATAATATGCCAAAATCAAAAATCAAATTGGGGTGCCCACTTTCATTCATAATTATTTTCAATCACATACTATGTTCAATAGAATTTCAATAGCCCATTTGGAGCCCACTATAAGTACAAAACACTATTGTACGGAAATTGCGGAATATGAATTTACACAAAAAATACAATACTGAATGCAGACGCAACTGATCTCGACCTCTATCTTTCCCTTACATACAGTAGGCATACTCCCGTTTGTCTAACGGGGTACTCTTCAAAGCCTGAAAAATAATTGCAAAATTTGGGTGAGTTTTGCGAACTCAGTGAGTGACCATCATCGATGGCTTACTCAATCACATAACATATATCACAACATTACACATTTTACACTTCTCGTTTAATATAATTTAATCACTTATTTAATGCATATGAAGTGCACATGAGAGTCACTTTCCATTTGTTATTTTGTTATGACCGAGTGCCTAAACTGTCCCTTGTAGGGCTCATTAATAACTGTCTCATATAGGGCTCATTAAATGTTGAGCCTGAGGCTCTGATTCACTTTTGAGCTCGAAGCTCATTTTCACTCGTTGAGCTTTAAGCTCTGATCGGTGGCTACTCTAGTCACAACAACCATTATATTACATGCATTCATGAAATGGAATGCATCACTCATATTTGAATAAAGCTATTCATTCCCATATCATCGGACCTTAGTTCGGCATTCAACATGAGTGTTGAGAAATCAAACTTTCATTCATATGAAAATGCACAGTCAGAATACATTTAATAATTGCACTAAGTACACTTAGTTCATCTCATTCACATACAAATAGCACTTCAATACCCCATTCAAAAATCACATCATCGGACCTTCTGTTCGGAAACCCATATAATCAATCACATTCATAAAATCAATCAATCAATAGTCAATCAATACAACAATTCATATAATAAAAATGAGACCATCTAGGTCTACTCACAGTACGCGTCAGATTAGCATTTGCTTCCAATTTCTGGGAACGCCTGAATGCGGACGCTTATCCTGCACATCGACATTATGTCGTACATACATTGCATGAACATTAATAAGTGCACAATTCTAATCATTTATGTAATATACACATGTGTATATAGAATATGAACAATGCATGTTTATGACAATCCCGGGTATCTTTCCTTTAATACACTAAAAAGTCATTCTTATATGAAAACTCATCTAAGTATAATGCATACTTAGATTTATGCCTCACTAAACCCCTTAAAATCTCCGTTCCTGTCTCATTGACGCACGTCAGAAATTTTCCCAAATCCCATTTTTAGGTCTATCATTCACATCCAATTAGAAAGCAAAACTGATGTAATTTGGTCAAACTCTCTTCTCGAAAAGTGTTCCTCGATGTCTTATGTTTCCATAGACACCAAAATCACTCAATTCGGTTCAATACTTTGGAAAATATGCCTCAATCACTTTTAGACTGCTCTTATCCAAAA
>JANKYE010000009.1:5671702-5685933 GCA_032467995.1 Erythroxylum dillonii | reverse complement strand
TATAATAGTTTAGACTCATCAAACTCTTTTCATATACTTCTCGTTTACTTCTTAATTCATCCCTTCATAACCTAAATCATCACATCTTACCAAACTAAAACACAGCAAAGAAATCCAATTTATAATATTAATTCTCATAAACTACACAAATAAGCAATCGTCCTAACAATATTGGTTTCACTCTATGCACTCAGCGTTTAGGGTATTAATGGATCTATCATACCAACATAGAAAAACTTTTGCCATAGGCTTGCTTATATATCACATCTCCATCATCGAATAATGAAACAAATGCAAGAGTCCAAGAGTCAAAGAAGTGCACAAACCCGTCCACATGATAAAAAATGCTCCATAATTCTTTTGATTCAAGTCACTTAATTATGATCATGCAAGATTTTTTCGATAACTTCCTCTTTATTTTTCTTTTTGTTTTTTAATTAAGGAGGAGATTTATTATCACCTTCTTTTCCCATTTTTAATATATATACATATATATAAAGGAATAGGTATTTAACTTGAATCACTTCACTATAATTTTTATAATGATATTTTAAATCTCATACAAGTAGGCTCTTATAATCCTTTAATGCAGGGTTCAAAATTATAGGAAAAATAAACAAAAAAAATAGTAAGTGTGGCTTGTATTATGGTTCAAATGCAAGAAAAAAGAGACTACGGCTCAAATTGGTTAACTAGGGGAGATATAATCTAGGTCCTTTTTACGAATTCAAAATGGTTAACTTAAATGTTGTTATCATTTTAACGCATCTAATCCAACAATAAGTCTCAACATGCATAACAAAGTGAGTTTTTAGAAAAATCAAACCATATGATAATCACTCAATTTAGAAAATAGAACATAAATAGTGAATGATCACAGGGTCAAAATCGTAAAATGTTAGTTAACATGCATTATATCCTTTTGCACTTTTCCTCTAAATCAATCATAAAAAATAATTATTCAACATGTAATAGGTGAGAACTTATCCATTCATGCTTGTCATCCTATTGCATTTCAATATAAATCAATTATTCATGGAAATTTGAATCATTTAGCACAAATCTATATAAAAAAGGGGGACCTTTAAAGAGATAAATTAATAAATAAGAATTAAAGAATGCTTGCAAAGATTTTCCTATGTGAAAATTTAAATAAATTCGTAAAAGCATATATAAAATAAGAGCAAAATCATCAAAAAAAGTTAAGTACTAAACCTTTCCTCCGCCGATACTTATTCCATACATTATCCTCAATACATCTAAACCAATGCTTAACAATTTTAAAAAAATATAAATATAAGATTAAGTGAGACTTTTCGTAAAAAAGTCGAGCATAATTGATACACCTCCTCACACTCGGTGGTGAGGGTAGAATGTATTGTATAAAAGTGAAGAAGGTCATCAAGTTCTTTTCTATCGAAATGATGCGCCTCTTTAACATGTCCACTTGCTCATGATTTGATTTATAAGGGATAGTAGAAGTGGATGACGTTATGCGGTGTTATGGATCCAAATTTTCCTATAAAGTATCGCAACCTTTCTGATTGAATCAAAACTAGTCCTAAATCAACAAAAGACCATTTCTTGTCAAGTAAACCGATCAAATCCAAGAAAGGGATATCTAATGGCAACATCTCATAGGAAATATGGAAAGTATTCTTATTAATTTCAATAAAATTTTTATGCATAGCTAGTTGGGTAATTAAAAAACCTAGGATCAATAGATGACAATTCATCGTGACTACATTAAATTGTGAAGCTAAAATTCACTATGACTTTGTTCATCATATAAAAAATGTGTTATTTAACACAGTAGCAAAATTTTTCCTACCTAAAAACGTAAAATCTAAAAACCTATAAATTAGGGATGGTAGGCAAGGCTTGGAACTGGACTGTCTGGGCCCTACCCAGCCTAAAGCCCGATAGATAACATAAAAAATGACGTAGTTTTGAGAACTTTTTTAAAAAATAATAATTTTGTGTCGAGCAGGACTAGGTCAAGCCTAGACTCGAGCTGGTCATCCATGCCCTAGTCAGACCTTAGCTTGAGTGACTTCAGGCTCGAGCCCAACCCAACCCAACCCATTGCCGTACCTATTGTGAATGGATTTTAGGATAGGGTTTTTTAAAAAAGTATCTTTTCACTTGCTTAGGTCATAAAAGCAAGCAATAGATAATTATAAGTAAAACGCAACCAGTTCAAATCTAATACTATAATCACTCGCACTATCCAAACATTCATCAGTGGCGGCATATTTTTTAATAATAAAAGCAAATGCAAGATTGAACTTAGTAATTAAAATTTTAAATTCCTTACCCATCAATTTGAAATTCACTATTGAAAGGGAATTCAAAGTGAAGTCAACATGCCTATTAAACTTAAAAGTAGTGTAGAATTTATACACATGCTAAATATAAGCAAGGTATTAAATGGAAAAAAAAGTGTCACCCAGTGTTATCAATCAATTCAAACACAACAGTTCTAATGTTCAAAGCATCTATAGTGGGGTGATGAATGTACTTATAGGGAATGATGGATCATTTACAAATACTTTAGCACCTTTCTTTGTAATTGAAGGTGCATATTCAAACCTAACTTTTTGCCTTTCCCTAAACACGTTCTAATATGCCATTTAGTGCATACATATGTTGGAGATTCAGTTGGAGTTGAAGAGAGAACTTATGCTTTAACTTGGCTTAGTGTTCTTATTATATTTAGTGGTAAGGTTTTCGATTCCCTAAAAAGTAGTGTAGAATTCACGCATAAGCTCAATATAGGTAGGGTATTGAATCAAAAAATAAGTAAGCCACCCAATGTGATTAATCAACTCAAGCATAATAGTTCTATTGTTTAAAGGATCCATAGTAGGGTGATGAATGTATTTACAAGAAATGATGGACCATTTACAAATACTTGAGTACCTTTCTTTACTACTTCTTTCTCAAAATTGAAGGTCCATATTTAAATATAACTCTGAGGGAGCTAAAATATGCTTTCTTTTACCTAAATGCATTCTAGTATGTGATTCGATGCTTACTTGTATTAGAGAATTAGTTGGAGCTAATGAGGGAACATATGTTTTAGCTTTGTCTTAGGCCTTTTGTTGCATTCAAAGGAGATAAGATTTTCAGTTTTTAAAAAAAGTATTATAGAATTTATACACAAGCTCAATATAGGCAAGGCCTTAAATGGAAAAATAAGTGTGCTACCTAATGTCATCAATCAATTCAAGCATAACAATTATATTGTTCAAAGCATCCATAGTAGGTGATGAATTTACTTACAAGGAATGATGGGATGTTTTCAAACACTTGAGTACCTTTATTTGTCTCTTCTTTCTTGAAATTAAAGGTGTCCATTTAGATCTGACTATGAGGAAGGTAAAATATGCTCACCTTTCCCTAAACACATTCTGGTATGTGATTTGATGGTTTTTTTATGCTAAAGATTTAGTTGGAGCCAATGCGAGAATTTATGCTTTAGCTTTGGTTTGGGCCTTTTGTTGCATTAAGAGGAGATGAGCTTTTTGATTCCTCAAAAGAGTGTTTGTCATTATCTTTTCAACCATTATTCATATGAGAGGAGAAAGAAGTCACTAACTTTAGAGTGAAGATGACAGCTCCAACAACAATAAGAGGCATTAGCTTTGGCAATGGTAAGATGGCAACAACATAGCAATAATGAAAGACAACACCGTGATGTGAGAGACATCAGTGAATAATGGGTGAGGTGTCAGCACCAGAAACAAAGAGAGGAAGAGGAGTCAATGGTGCACGATAGGAGAGGCAACAACTAGAGGAGAAAAACAATTTAAGGTTATAAAAGAAAAGAAGATGATAAGGTAAAGAAATAAGTGTTCTATTGATTATTGATTATATTTATTCATTATAAAAGTTACACATTATGTGTTTTTGAGTTAGATCCAATCTTATTGAAAGACATGACATCTTAGTTAAGAAAGGTACAGTGATATGGAAGTAAGGCATGAGCACGCCTAATTCAAAATGTGATTATGGATGTTGCATCCCTTTTTATAAATTTTGCATTTGTAAAGGTTTCCGTGATTTATTAAGAATGCCTTATACTATTAAACAAAATAGAGTAATTTATGCTATGAAAAACATAAAAATCATAATTTAAATGAAAGAAATTTTTTAAAAGAAAAAATATAAAGTTCTCTCCTAATTAGCAATTTTATTTAACATTTTACTTAGATATTACGGTTCCTCAAGTCTTATAAGTTGGGCATTCTAAGATGATTTCTTTAATATTATAAATGTAAAAACTCTCATAAAAAGGTTTGAGACAATGATCATTTTCCCTAAAAGACCTATCGGTGCTTAGACTATGTATTTTAATTGTACCATAAGGAAATACGTTACTCATCTAGAGCATAATTTACTAAGAAACAATTTCAAATGAGAGTAATAAATTTATGACTAATTAAAAAGTGTCGAATCTAAAAAAATATTCCTTCTTTAATAATAAATTAATTGTATATAGAGATGAGTATAGATAAATTCTTAGGGACAGATGAAGCTTACCTCTTTTGGCTAGTTAACAAAATAAAACAAATGAGGGGAGAATTTTAAGACAGAAATTTAAATAGACCTCTTTTGAAACTTTTCTTCTATAGGCTTCCACTCTTTTCCTAAATTTGCATCTTTGTTCCTTCTTTACTAAAATTTCACTTTTAAGCATATTTTGATCAAAATCTCTAATCTAATCCACAAAACGTAAAATATATAATTATAAGCATTTCATTAATAAAAAATTAATATGAAATATGTGTACTTTATGCATGCTTTCAAATACAATTCTTCAATTCGTCCTTGATTTGTTTAATATGACCATAGGGTTATCAACACAGTATTGGCAAAATTGGTCTGTTTCTCTTCAGAGGTGGTAATGTGGGTATTACACCAACAGGTGCATTAAAGAGAAGATGATCATGACACTTATGTTGTATAGGCCAAATTTTGAATCGAGTTATGATTAATGGTGATGGTTAGAGTAGGATAGAGATGAGAACTATTAAAAAAGTTATAGAGATTGTATCCCTATAATAAGACTTTAAATTTAGAGCAACTATGTGATAAGTTGGTAGCAGTTAGTTTTGTGATATTTGAACTATTAATTGTAATAAGATAATTATCTAGTTTTTAAATATTTTTAATGATGATATGAGTACTTGAAAGGGTTTCTTTAAAAGTCGTTATAGTAAATAAAAGATTAGAGAATTATGAGAAAAAAGAAAAAGAAAGAAATAAGTTAAGGATATGGCTTTGATACCATTTATTAATCCTTCCTAATTTAATATTGCCATGGAGAAGTAGTATCTCGAGATTGTAAACTTATTGTCAATTAAGCTCCTGAGGATTAGATGGTGACAAGTTGAAATATGGAGCAACGCTTCACAGTGTGCCCTTTAGTACAACATCTTTATAAGTATCCAAGATCTAGATATGACGTAGGCCGATTATTACGAGGAACAATACATTTATATCCTTTATCATAAAAGCTCATTTTAGAAGCATGCCTAAAAAGAGGAGATGGTCTCCAAAAAAATTGGCCAATGTTGGAAAGGATAATGGTGTTATTGGTGATATGAGTATTTGGAAGAAGTTTATTCATAAGTCATTATAGTTAAAAAAAGCTTAGAGAATTACAAAAAAAAAAGAAAAAGAAATAGGTTAAGATTGCGACTCTAATACCATAAAAGATTAGAAATAATGGCTTAATTTTATTGAATAAGAGTATAATACAAGTTAAAATTATATGGTCAATCAAATATTCTAAATCCAAATAGTTAACTAATTCTACACGTTTTATTGTCAATTCAATTTATTTTACAAATCTAAATAGGAAACTAAACAGATGATTATATAATCAAATAATTAATAAATTGATTTCTCTAATATAATCCCTCAATATGGAGATCTTGTGGAGATTTCAATCTTGGTTTTTTAAAAATTGAAAATCAGTACATGAAAGAGACTCAATTAAAACATCAACTAATTAATTGCTTAAGCGAATATAGGTGTCATGTAAAGCTCCATTATATACTTGATTGCCAATGAAATACAGTCAATTACAACATGCATTATACGTGAATGGAATCTATGATTATAATCATTATGATTTGCTCTAACATTGTCATAACACAAATTCATTTAAAAGAAAATGAATCTAACTTAACTCAATTAATACATTAATGACAAAATGATACTTTACTTTAGTCAAAGAGTATGCAACTGCATGTTATTTCTTAAAGGAATAAAATATTAGATTGCAACCAAGATAAACAATATAAGCATTGATGGAGTTGTAGTCATTCTTATTATCAACCAATTTAGCTTCTAAAAAGGCGTGAGGAGGTAAATATTTGTGATGGCCCAAGGCAATACCATAATTAGTTATACTAAAAGGATAGCAAAGTAAGCATTTCACATCATTCCAGTAATTAAAATTAGGTTGATATATAAACTGAGATAACTTATTAACATCATATGCAATATCAAGGCAACTGAAGCACAGGTAATGAAGACTGTCAACAATTGTCTTATATTTAAAGGGATTTGTCAATATCGATCTAGAATTAGTTGTAAGTGTTCAGCTTAATGTTAAGTGAAGGGTGATATATTTGACTCTATTTATATTTGTACGATCGAGAAGATTTATGATATATTTTTGTTGAAAGATAAGTAAACTATTGGAAGTAGTGGTAACTTCAACACCAAGACAGTAAGTCAAATCAGAAAGAAAAAGAAATAGGTTAAGAATGCGACTTTGATACCATAAAAGATTAGAAATGATGGTTTAATCCTATTGAATAAAGAGTATATATACAAGAACAAATTAAAAGTATATGGTCAATCAAATATTATAAATACAAATAGTTAACTAGGTATACATGATTTACCATCAATTTAATTTATTTTACAAATTTGAATAGGTAACTAACAAGATGATTACATAACTAAATAATTAATAAATTGATTTCTCAAATATCTCTTATGGAGAGTTCAATCTTGGTTTTCAAAAAATTGAAAATGAGTATATGTGAAAGACTTAATTAAAAGATTGACTAATTGATTGTTTGAGAAAATATAGGTGTCATATAAAGCTCTACTATGTGCTTGATCCCTATTGAAATACAATCAATTGTAATGCATTTTATACGTGAATGGAATATATGACTAGAATAGATATGATTTGCTCTACATTGTTATAACATAAGCTTGTTTAAAAGTAAAAAAATATGACTTAGCATAGCTAATACAATAACAATGGATTGATAATCTGCTTTACTCGAACAACATGTAACTGCAAATTACATTTATTTCTTAGAGGAATAAGACATTATATTACAACCAAGATAAACAATATAAGCATTGATGGAGTTGTAGTCATCCTTATTACTGACCAATTTAACATTTAAAAAGGAATAAATAGGTAAATATATGTGAAGGCTCAAGGCAATACCATGATTAGTTATACCAAAAAGATAGCAAAGTAAGCATTTGACATCATTCCGGTAATCAATATTAAGTCGATATATAAACTGAGCTAGCTTATTAACATCATATGCAATACCAAGCCAAGTGATGAAAAAATAATGAAGATTGTCGACAATTGTTCTATATTTAAAGCGATTTGTCAATATGGATCTAGAATGAGTTAAAAGTGTTAAGCTTAATGGAAAGTGAAGAGCTAACATATTTGGCTCTATTTGGATTTGCACGATTGAGAAGATTTATATGATATACTTTTGTTAAAACCAAGTAACTAAGGCAAATTAGAAAGAAAAAGAAATAGGTTGAGAATGAGGCTTTGATACCATAAAAGATTAGAAATAATGGCTTAATTTTATTAAATAAGGAGTATATATACAAGAACAAGTTAAAATTATATAGTCAATCAAATATTCTAAATTCAAATAGTTAACTAAGTCTACATGATTTACTATTCAAATAAGGAACTAACAGGATGATTATAATTAAATAATTAATAAATTTATTTCTTGATTATACATCCTCAATAGGAACTCTTTTGGAGATTTCAATCTTTGTTTTCAAAAAATTGAAAATGAGTATATGTAAAAGACTTAAGTAAAACATTGACTAACTAATTGTTTGAGAAAATATAGGTGACATATAAAGCTCCACTATTTACTTGATCCCCAACAAAATACAATCAATTGCAACACATTTCATACATGAATGGAATACATGATTAGAATAGTTTTGATTTGTACTAACATTGTCATAACACAAGCTTGTTTAGAAGTAAATGAATCTAACTTAACTTAGCTAATACAGTATTGACAGAATGATACCCTGCTTTAGTCAAAGAGCATGAAACTGCATGTTATTTCTTAGAGGAATAAGTTATGAGATTACAACCAAGTTAATCAATATAAATATTGATGGAGTTGTAGTCATTCTTATAACCAAATCAATATTTAAAAAGGCATAAAAAGGTAAATATATATGATGGCATAAGGCAATACCATGATTATTTATACCAAAAAGATAACAAAGGAAGAATTTGACATCACCACAATAACAAAGTAAGCATTATACATCATTATAGTAATCAATATTAGGTCGATATATAAATTGAAACAACCTATTAACATCATATGCAATATCAAGGCAAATGATGCATAAGTAATGTAGAATATTTACAATTGTTCTATACTTAAAGGGATTTGTCAATGTGGATCTAAAACGAGTTATAAGTGTTAATCTTAGTGGCAAATGAATAATCTTAGTGAAAAATGAAGTGTTGACAATTTTGGCCCTATTCATATTTGTATGATTGAGAATATTACTGATATTCTTTTATTGAAAGAGAAATAAACTATTGAAGTACTAGTAACTTCAACACCAAGAAAGTGGTCACCTCACCAAGATCCTTAATATGTCAAAAAGACATATACTATTGAATTATAGTGGCATTATGTGTAATAATAATTATGATATCAACATACATAAGGAGATTGATTAGATTACCATTATTGATAAGGAAAACTAATGATATGTTTGCATGAGAGTTGCTAAACACAGAGGCCATACGAAATTGTTGTATTTCATGAAACCAAGCCTTTGGTGCTTATTTGAGACCATATATAGCCTTATGAAATTTATAGACATATTTGGGAGTATCATTATTAAGAAAACTTGGTAGTTATGCCATGCGAACTTCTTTAGAGAGATTGCCTTATAAAAAGGCACTGATATCAAGTTGACAAAGAGGCCACTCACGATTCACAACAAGATTAAGAATTAAGTGAATAGTGATGGGTTTGATAACCAAATTGAATGCATCATGATAATCAATATTAGGATGTTGATATTCACTATAGTAACTAGTCATGCTTTGTACCTTTTAATATAACCCTTTAAGTAAATGTTTAAATTTAAAAAATCTTTAAGTAAAATAATAAAGAAATACCTATTATAATTCATTTATTGTCAATAAGATTTTATATAGAATTAGGTGGGACAAGTTCTTATATTCTATTTCGCAAAATAGCATCATACTCCTCAAATATAGCCTAAAGCAATGGTTTTATATTTAAAGGCTTAGGTAGTTATGTGTGGCTCAATTTAATGGTTTGAAGTGATGTAAGAAGTAAGATTAAGTTTTCTGAACGGCATATATATATGGATTTTAGAACAAATTGCCATATTATGGGCATTAGTGGGTGATTTTGAAGGAAGGGCTTCTAAAAAGAGTGGTAAGCAAGGTGAGGATTAGTTATTTGGACTATTAGTGATGTCATCAAACTATTCCAGTCAACTAATTGGTATGGCTTTAATTATGCAATGTGGAGTTTCCAATAATGTACAATTGATTAAGAATGAAGGAAGATTGACTAAAAATGGATTCAAGCATGGGGGAAAAATCATCAAATATATAGTAAGTGACATAACCATAGTAAGAAGAAAGGTAGTAGGTGAAATTCAATGGGAGAGTGCTTCTATATTTAGAAGACTAACATGGGTTCAATAGATTTGAATAGAAAGATATATTTCATAAACTTTACATAATATGATGTATGGATTTTTTATGTTGAAGGATCAACAAAGAGATATATGCTTTAGTCAATGAGTATCTAATAAACACATAACAACTAAATATATGGAATGTTGTGCAGTTTTATGGAGAGGGGAAAGAGATTCATAAGGAAAAGAGAAAAAAAAGTGTCAGTGTAAGCATGTGACTAATGAGATACACAATGATTGCGTAGGCATAGTTTAGTATGTGAGTATAAGTGAGGCATTAGTGAGTAAAAAAGGACCAATTTCAACAATATACCAATGTCTGTGTTTGGAGAGACCATTATGTTTAGGTATACATAGAGAGGAGATAAGATGAGAAATACCATAAAGAGATAGAAAGTGATCTAATGCTTGCAATTCCCTACCATTACCAAAGTAAAAAAAAAGTAATAATATAATGTTTAAGTAATTTTAAAGTAGTAGTTTGAAGTGAAGAAAAACATCACAAACATGAAATTTTTTTAAAAGGTGTAATACCATACATAATATGTAAATTAATTAACAAAATTGACATAATACTTGAAATCATCAATAAATTAAATGAGGGAGATTCAAGATCATAAAATATGATTTGTAAAGGATGAGATGAAGTAATTATGGATATAGAAAAAGGAAGCTTATGACCTTTTTCATTTAAACACACAATATAATGAGAGTTTTAGGATATAGAATAGGGTAAAGGAAATATCAACAAAATATGTTGAAGCATAGGAAAGGATGGGTGACCTAATCTAGAGTGTAATTTGATGAAGTGGTTTTGATGATGGAAAAGAAAAACAACAAAGGGGATAATTCTAGAAATCATAGATACCATCTTTAGTTTTGCCTATTGAAAGGATTGCCCTTATGCTTAGATCCTTCACATGAAAAACAATAAGTAAGAATTCAATAAAAACATGATTAATATTGCAAAATTGATAGATTAAAATAAGTTTCTTTTTCATATTAGACACATATAGGATATTGCATAAATTAAAAGTGCAAGTAGGGATAAGAAGAGTGGTTGAATCAGTATGGATAATTTAAAGACTTGTACCATCTTTGATCATAATATAATCAAATCCTGTATAAGGAGTACGAAGCAAAAGATTATTCAATGTCATGATATAGTGTGATACCCCACTATTGAGTAGTCGTATGGGAGTGTAGGTGGTTTTAAGCGAGGCATAGTGTACACACAGTTGCAGTAGAGTAGTACATAGAGCTTGAGAACATATTGCAAGTATATGATGAGGATTGGATGGCGACAAGTCAAAAAATGGAGCATCACTTACAATATGTCCCTGAATACCAATTCTATAGCATTATCTAAGATGTGGGCATGATGTAGGTCAATCATAATGATGAGCAATAGATTATTATCCTTAATTATGAAAGGAGGTTTTGGAATAATGCCTTAAAGGAGGATATGATCGACAAGATTGATTGCAGTACAGATTGACAAGATTGTTTGAAGTTGAAAAGGACAAAGGGGGTGCTCGTGATTCTTGAAGGGATGCCTCCTTGTTGATGGGTTTTTCATGAATTTCAGTAAAGGACAGGTTTTTCACAAGTATTAATTATGTTGACAAAGCCTTTTTATTTGACACTAAAATTGCAAGCCTTTTTGTTAATTTAATTTCTAAATCTATATAACTACCCTAATTGTAGGATTTACTCTCAATTCAAATTATTTTTAAAGATGAATAAGATATTTACTAAATGATTACATATTTAAATAATTAATTTCTCTCGTAGTGATTGAATAATAGCTGTAATCGATGTTCTGATTACCTTCCATTGATGTTAGTTCTAATTCATGTTCTGATTGCCCTCCTTTGAAACTCTTATGCTTGTACATAAGCGCAAGTTTGGTTGCTGGACCCTGCTTCCGAAGCCTAGCATTCGGAGACATTTGATAGAGACATTATTGTCCTTGACCCTATTGAACTTGTTTAGGGACAAAAATGCATAACTTTCTCTGTAGTCGACGGCCTAATAATTCTTTGGACTGTCGAAAGAAGACTTCAAGACCTACAACTTTCATAAAGACCTTGAAGACGGATTCTATCATTAGGATGGTCAAAAATTTTACCAGACGATTCAAGATGAATAATGCACAGAAGAAGCGGAGGGTCAACTATAGAGAAAACAGAAAGCAGACGAGTGATTACAAAGTAGACGAATGCGGAAGAGCAGACGAATGCAGAGCAGAAGAATGCGGAAAAGCTGATAAATGTGGAGAAGCAGACGAATGCCACAAAGTAGATGCATGTGGAGCAGAAGAATACGAAGGAGACGAATGCTACAAAGTAGACGAATGTTGAACAACAAACGACAGCCACGAAGCAGATGAATGTCGAACAGTAGACGAAGGGCACAAAGCAGACGAATGCATAACAATAGACGAAGGCCACAAGGCAGACGAATGCCACCAAGCAGACGAATGCGGAACAACAAACGAATGCCACAAGGCAGACGAATGCGGAATAACAGACGAATGCGGGACAGACGAATATGGAGTAGACAAATGCTACAAAGTAGATGAATGTAAGAACGCAGACGAATGGAAGAAGGCAGACGAATGTCAAAAGACAGGCGAATGCCCTGAAGCAAATGAATGGAAGAAGGCAGACGAATGGAGTTAACTTAAGACGAAGCAAAGTCTTAAGACAAAATGACATCATCACAGACGAAGCGTCTTTATAGACAATACGTCTCCCCTTATGAAGACCATAACTTTTGACTCCTATTCCCAATTATTTCCTACTACATACCGATGGAAAGCTAGAAAGATAAGCTGTAACTTTTCAGAGGGCAACTTTGATTAATTTAGTTTAAATTAGTCTAATTTTTCTCCTAAAATTGGCATACATTTTCTACACCTATGAGAGACTTGGATTTTCAAAATGTGCAATTACCAAGGGACGTGCACGATACATAGGGATCTTTTTGGTTCTAAACTCGTTTGCCAAAAATCGCAAAAGCTCAAACCTAGCTTAATTACAAATTTACAACATAAATAAAGCCTTAACACAAAATACAATATATACAGAATGCTCAATGTTTACATGCTTATGCAGCTATCCAAAAGTGATCAAACTAATTTAGTTACAAAAGTTCCTAATATCTTGGGGTTTCCGATGCCTTACAAGGATTGCTACCCTTCTCGTTCTGCACCTAAGAAGGGAATAGTGGGGTGAGCTATACAGCTCAGTGGCTAATATATATATATATAGTCATTGGCAATTGACCACAAATTCAAGCATATATATATACAAGCGTATATTCAATAATTCCAGCAGCCTTCCATTCAGTCAAGTAATTTAAGCATTTGATCCATTTATCTCAAACTTTTAACACACAGAATAAACTTCAACCATTAAACATAACACTCAATTATGCGCCAAACTTGACAATTCAGTTATGCAATGTACAACTAATTGGCTCGAGGGTTCCATGGAAACAAAATGGAGAAACCGAAGTTTACCTTATGAACAAAATGAGTCCAATTTCAGAGCTCATATGCCACAAGTGGGCAACCGAGAGAAGGCTCTTATCAATGTGCACGTGACGAGCAGAATGGTTCCACTCTCGCCCAAACAAAAACACATATTTATTATCTCATATGCTCATACTTTATGCTTTGTCTTCTTTTCATTTAATACAAAAGTCATGACCTCTTTTGAGGTATAACATAATCATAATGCAACATGTACTTTGTTTTCAGTCAAGTCACAACAATTCAATTTCAAGCAAAATCTATTTTGAGAAATCACGTACACACACATTGGCAAGAATTTTCCTAATTACACAATAACCATAAATAAATTACTCACCTAATTAGCTTGCAAAAATCTAAGTCAAGCATGCCTTTCCTCTTGCTCTTGGATAGGATTCCCTTAGTTTCCTAAAACAACCAAGGTTTTATTTAAAACAACATTCCAATGAAATACATAAACTTCAAAAATCAAAAAATTTCAACAAACATAAATTTAACTTAAATTTAACCTACCTATACCCCATCTAGGTTAGAAAACTTAGGACCTAGTTTTGAAACCCTAAAATAAATGGGTTCTCCTAATCCATCTTTTTCCAACACAAACCTCTTTTCTCTCTAGCTCCTTCATCCTCAACACAACCTATTCCTTTAATAAGGCAAGAAAAAAGATGGTTAACCT
>JANKYE010000009.1:5659489-5671602 GCA_032467995.1 Erythroxylum dillonii | reverse complement strand
ATGGTTAACCTACCTTAACAACTTGATTTCTCTTCTTTCACTGAAACCTCTCTTCTTCTCTCCTATTTTCGTTTTCAGTCTCCTCCCCCTTCAATTCACATTTTTCTCTTATTAACAAGCAAGACAGCATGTTCTTCTTCCATTTCTACCCTTAATGGGTCCAAAAAGTTCATTTTTCCTTCCTTATAAGCTTATGTTCTTTTCTGCTTAAGCGATCTCTCAAAAATGTCCTTGAACATCCTTATTACATTAACACTTTAATTCCACTTACCCATTCGATAAATCCTACTAACTTTGACATAATTATAACTCCAAAAATTAAATCTATCAAAACCTCAAAATTATTTTAACTCATGCTTACCTATTGAAAATTTTCCAGGGTCTAACAACTCTTCCGCCCTTAAAGAATTTCGTCCTCGAAATTCTTACCTGAGACATTGAATAGGTGTGAATACTTCTCCCTCGTGGCCTTCAAGGATTCCCACGTGGCCTCTTCTGTCGAATGATTCTTTCATAAGACTTTAACTAGGTTCCTCAAAACCTTTTCCTGTGAATCTAAAATCTCCACTGGTTGTTTTTCATAAGTCAAATCCTCTCTCAACTAAACTTCTGAAGGTAGAACTATGTGTGAAGGATCAGACCAGTACTTCCGTAACATCAATACATGGAACACATTATGGATCTTAGACAATTCCGGTGGCAAAGCTAACTTATAGGCCAAAGATCCAATTTTCTCAATGATCTCATAAGAGCCTATATATCTCGGACTAAGCTTGCCTTTCTTACCAAACCTCAAAACCCCTTTCCATGTAGAAGCTCTAAGAAACACTTTGTCTCCAACTTCAAATTTCATCTCTTTTCTATGTGCATCCACGCAGCTCTTCATTCTGTCTTGAGCTGCTTTAAGTCTTTGTTTCACCAACTTAATCTTATCAACTGTGAATTGCACCAACTCAGGTCCTACAAGTCTCCTTTCACCTTCCTCATCCCAACAAATAAATGTTGGGACCCGATCTCGAAGTCGAACCCCAACCGGAAAAGACAGAAAACGCAAATGGTGAGAGGCATGTTGCTAGATAACAACAAAACCTTGAGGTCATGGGTTCGAGGCGTGGCCTCACCCTTGACCAAAGAGGACAATACCGATTAAGGTTGGGGGACCGGTAGGGGATCTAAGCCCTCCGGGCCTGGGGATCTAAGCCTATTGGCCTTCGAGCCGGACCCAATAATAAAAGTTTTGCACCTTTTACCATATAAAGCTTCATAAGGTGCCATATGAATTCCCAAGTGATAGGAATTATTATAAGCAAACTCGATTAAAGGTAAATGATCATCCCATGAACCTTTGAAGTCCCTAACACAAGCTTTTAACATTGCCTCCAATGTCCGGATCATCCTCTTCGATTGTACATTGGTTTGTGGATGGAAAGCTATACTAAAATGCAATTTGGTTCCCAAAGCTTCCTGTAAGCTTTCCCAGAATCTAGAGGTGAACCTAGGATCTTTATCTAAAACTATAGAGTTTGGAATCCCATGAAGTCTGATTATTTCGTCCACATATTTCTTGGCCAAAGCATTCAAAGAATATATCTGCTTAATTGGCAAGAAATGTGGGGGCTTGATTAACCTATTCACAATCACCTATATTGCATCATGCTTTCTGCTAGTCCTTGGCAATCTAATCAAGAAATCCATCGTAATCTTCTCACATTTTCATTCCGGAATCGGCAGAGGTTTAAGTTTGCCTAAAGGTGCCTGGTGTTCAGCTTTAACTTGTTGGCACACTAAGCATCTTTTAGCATATTATGCAACTTCTTTCTTCATTCCTTTCCACTAGAAATATTCTTTTAAATTCCTATACATTCTCGTACTTCCTGGGTGCATAACATAAGGTGCATTGTGTGCCTTATCAAGAATCTCATCTTTTGATTCCAACATGTCTGGAATACACAATCTGTTACCTATCACCATCAGTCCATCTTCTCTAATCTCTATTTTAGAAGATTTACTACTTTTAATCTCTTCCCGGAGCCTGTTCAAACACTCGTCTTATTCCTACAATTTCTTAATCTTCTCATTCAATACTGGCCTCACTCCAAAGTTAGCCAATATACAATCAAACTCGACTTGTCTCAATGTCACATTAAGTTTGGCTAATTCCTCCAACAAAGGAAGATACACTGTCTCCATATGTGCCATAGTGGACTTCCTACTCAGTGCATCCCCTACTACATTAGCTTTCCCTGGATGGTAGTCTATCATCAAATCCTAATCTTTCAACAGTTCTAACCACCTTCTTTATCTCAAATTCAACTCTTTCTGGCTCATCAGATACTTAAAACTTTTGTGATCTGTAAATACCTTGGTAGTGACTCCATACAAGTAATGTCTTCAAATCTTCAATGCAAAAATTGTGGCAGCTAACTCCAAGTTATGCGTAGGATAATTAATCTCGTAAGGCTTTAATTGCCTAAAAGCATAAGTAATCACTTTTATCTCCTTGCATCAACACACAGCCTAATCCTTTCGTTGAGGCATCACTATAAACTGTATATCCGTCACTACTCAAAGGCAAAGTCAAAACCGGTGCAGTGGTAAGTCTGTTCTTCAATTCCTTAAAACTTCCCTGGCACTCCTCTGTCCATACAAAATTTTGATTCTTTCTTGTCAATTTGGAAAGTAGAGCTGCTATTATAGAAAAGCCTTCCACAAATCTTCTGTAATACCTAGCCAATCTTAAAAAACTTATCACTTCAGTTACATTCTTAGGTGCTTCCCATTTCACAACCATTTCTACCTTCATCGGATCCACATGTACTCCTTGTTCTGAAATCACATGTCCAAGAAATGTCACTTCCCTTAGCCAAAATTCACATTTATCGAATTTGACATATAACTCATTCTTCTTCAATGTCTCAAAGGAAATTCTTAAATGTTCCTCATGCTCTTTATCACTCTTAGAATATACCAAAATGTCATCAATAAAGATAATGAAAAATTGGTTTAAGAAAGGCCTAAAGACTTTATTCATCAAATCTATGAAAGCTGCAAGTGCATTTGTCAATCTAAAAGGCATGACCAAGAACTCAAAGTGGTCATACAGTGTTCTAAAAGCATTCTTTGACACATCTGGCTCCCTTATCCTCAATTGATGGTAACCTGATCTCAAATCTATCTTCGAAAAGACCGTTGCTTCTTGTAGCTGATCAAACAAGTCATCTATGCGTGGAATTGGATATTTGTTCTTAATGGTGACATGGTTTAGCTTCCTATAATCCACACACATCCTCAACGTCTTTCTTCTTCATGAAAAGGACCGGAGCTCCCCAAGGTGAAGAGCTCGGCCTAATATAACCTTTCTCCAACAAATCTTCCAATTATTCCTTAATCTCCTTCAATTTTGCCGTAGCCATCCTATAAGATGGAACCGAAACTGGCATTGTGCCTGGAAGAAACTCAATGGGAAATTCAATTTTCCTAAGTGGCGGTAGTCCAGGTAACTCCTCGGGAAAGACATCCGAGAATTCCATGACTACTGTTATATCTTCTAACTTCCCTCTATCTGCCTTTGTGTCTACCACATAGGCCAAAAATACCTCACATCCTTTCCTCATCATCTTCTCTGCTGTCAGAGCCGAAATAACTCTAGGCAGGCTTGCTTTTCTGTCTCCCATAAATATCACCATTCTTCCATTATTCAACTCAAAATCCATTGTTTTTTATTTACAATCCAGATGGGCATTGTACTTTTCTAATGTATTCATAAAATTACATCCAAGCCTCCCATTTTCAACGGCATTAAGTCCACCACCAAATGTTCCCCACCAAGACATATCTCACACTCTCTATACACTTGACTAATAATAATATACTGGCCAATTGGAGTACTCACCATCAAGGGAGTATTCAATGGGCTCAAATCCCTACCATACACAGTTCTATTTGAGGACACAAATGAATGGGTAGAACCCGGATCAATGAAAACAACAATATCATCATCAAATAATTTAACCATACCAGTTACAATTTCTGGAGCGGTCTCTAAGTCCTCTCATGTCATTGCAAATACTCTAGCTGGCGCTTGCTCCCTTGGTCTTCCTGAAGGATTCACCCTCCTATTTTATTAGAGTTGCCCACTTCAGTTACAATCTTATGCCCCACATCATCAGTTCTTTTCGAAGCTTGCATTTGGATTCCCTCTCTTCTTGCATACCGTGGACACTCTTTAGCCATATGCCCCTTCTCTCCACATTTGAAACAAGCTCCAGTCAATCTATAACATTCCCCTCTATGTAACTTACTGCAATGGTCGCACTTAGGGACGGATGACTTGTCCCCTTCACCCCTTCTACTGTCTCCCACCATTGAGGCTTGATGAGAAACAGTAGGAGTCCTCATCAGTTCAGGCCTGCTTGCACCACTACTCCTCTCCTCGGACTATATAGGGAAAGTCCTAGCACTTCTCTCAGGCATGAAGTACCACCTCCTCTCTTGAACTGTTCTCTCCCTTTTCTCTTTTTGTTCACAACACTCTTTATATTCTCGATGTTCTCCACCCTCAAAGCCACTTCAACCAACTATTGAAAATCACAAAAATTTTGTACCAGCACTTTCTCTCTGATAGTTAGGTGTAACCCCAATTCGAACCTACGGCACTTAACTGCCTCGGTCATCATTAGCTCAGCTATATATCGGGCCAATTATGTATATCGGTGCTCATATTCGCTCACCGTCATTTCCCTCTGGGTGAGACTCAGAAACTTATTTCTCTGCTTTTGCTAAATATATAACTCAGACAGATACTTCTTCTTAAATACTATTAAGAAATTCTTCCATGCGAGCATCGACGATCTAGTCTGACTTTCTGACACATTCTCCCACCAATGCAGAGCATCTCCCTGAAGCAAACTAGCAACATAGACCACCTTTTCCTCATCCTCACAGTCCATCTGATCTAGTATCCTCTCGGTCTTTCTCAACCAAGTCTCAGCTTCTTTTAGAAATTTGGTCTTATAAAAATTTACTACCCCGTACTTCCTGAGCTTGTCAAACTGTTTCTCCTTCTTGTCTGATGTCGGAGCAAAAGATTGTGGCATCTGGCCTATGGCCTGAGCAAAGGCCTGAACAAATGCCTGAAACATCCTCGGATCCAATAGAGCGGGCACTTGCTCCTGCGGGAGAGGAGACTCCTGTATCTGTGATCGATCGAGCTCACAACCAGGCCCTACAGAAGCCTCGGCATTCCCTGGGGCTTCAAATTCATCAATACTCTCCTCTTTTGATGGAAAGTCAGGTGCAACCGATCCTTGCAATACTCCTCGTGTCCTTTTACGAGGTGACATCTTACTCCTTCAATATAAACACTAACTATTAGCTTACATTTTATTTTAATCTTAATTTCTACACGTATGCATGACATGCATGTCACTTAATACAATTTAATCAATTCACAGTACAACAAGCGATCACATAACATAATAGTTCGTCTTACTATGCATTCTAAGCCTAGGAAAAACCTAAGCTCTAATACCAAATAATGCTAGACCCCGTTTCTGAAGCCCAGCATTCGGAGACATTTGACAGAGACAATACTGTCCTGACCCTATCAAACTTGTTTAGGGACAAAAATGCATAACTTTCTCTGTAGTCGATGGCCTAATAATTCTTTGGACTGTCGAAAGAAGACTTTAAGACCTACAACTTTCATGAAGACCTTGAAGGCAGATTCTAGCGTTAGGACGGTCAAAAATTTGACCAGACGATTCAAGATGAACAGTGCACATAAGAAGCGCAGGGTCAACTATAGAGAAAACAGAAAGTAGACGAGTGATTACAAAGTAGATAAATGCGGGGCAGATGAATGCGGAAGAGCAGATGAATGCAGAGAAGCAGACGAAGGCCGAACAACAGACGAATGCCAAACAACAGGTAAAGGCCATGATATAGACGAATGCCGAACAACAGGTGAAGGCCACGAAGCAGACGAATGCAGAACAACAGACCTTATTGAGGATTCTATTTATATATTTAATGGAATGTTGTACTTGATTTTCATTTTTTACTGCTTTGGAATTACCCGAAAGAAAATTCAAAAGCTTTATAACAATTTTTACTTCAACATCTTATGTTCCTACTAGTGATGAATCTCTCTGTGTCTCATTCACCTTTTTTCCGCCTTTAGCGCTCAAACCCTAGATTGAAGATTACATTTGGATGCAAGCTTCTGCCCAAATGAGCCTAGGCCTTTTAGAGAATAGATAAGGTCGAGTTTGGGTCCTCTTACATCTTTATCTTGAACTGGATGACATGCATATGGGCAGACATGAATTAAAAAACTTTCCTGAGCGCATATACTGATGTAATCCACATGTGCAAATCATACCTGGATTGTTTTCCCTGTTAAAATCTTTTGAAAGCTTTTTTTTTTGTCAACCACATCATTTTTTTGCTTTTAATGGTATTTACAGAGTAGCTTCTCAACTCTTGAGAGAATAAAACAAGAGTGTTAGCTCTCTAATGCTTATTCCTATTTATAGAAAAACATTAGGGTTTTAGAATTTTTATTAAAATTAAATTCCTTAATTACAATTAAAATTATACTCTAATTATAATTAATTTAATTTTAATAAAATAAAACATCTCATATTTGATCCCTAAAATTTATCAAACTTTATAATTAAGTCCAATTTAATTAAAATTAATTTTCTCTTCACAAGATGCTCTTTGATATGACTCATTAGATTCCTAATATATTAGTATTGACTATAAATTATAATTATAATTCACAATTAAATTCAAATAAAGCTCCTTTTAATTTATCTTTAATTCCTCAATTAAATAGTTTATAATCATAAATCAAAATTGATGTCTAGTAATATATCATGACCACCAAATATCAGGATTGTCAAAGTAGTTTGACTTAACCTGTCTATACATGATTACAATATATAATTTAATCCTTTTATCATCAAATGCTTCAATTGGACAGAGTATGGATGCAGTGTCTACTCTTTTCATCCAGCCATGTTCGTTCTTGCTAGTTAATAATTGATTTATAATTGATATTTAAAAATGTCTTTTCAAATGTCAATTTACTCTAGCCAGAAAATTTATAAATCACTACTAATCAAAAACAATAAAATATTTACTCTAATTACTTTAGAGTAATGAATTATTTCTTGACTTATTCAACTATCTCTGTATGATTTATATTGCTTTCAGTTACTATCGATTGAGTTATCTTAGGATGGTTTATAAATAGCATCAAAACACATCAATTCTCATACGAGATATAGCAATTCTTATACGAGATATCTTGATAATTTCAAGTTTAATGATCAATCATGAGAAAATTCACAAACACATAAATAATATTCCATTTGAGATTCTTACAGTCGGTTCAACGATTTATTCTCTAATAAATACCTATACATTAGTTTAAGTATTTTTATACTTTAATCTATGAGATCAATTGTTTTCTTCGTAATAAAGAAATATAATGTATACAAATTTTACCGTTTAAACAATATCTCGTCTTGATCAAATTCCAACTAGGAATACTTAGGAACAATGCATAAATGTAAATTAAATCTCACAATTATGATCTCATCATAATTTCAATTACACAATAATTATTTCAAAAATTTTACCTTTAATATTAAAACATTAAATATAATTAACTTCATATATAAAAAAATAAAGAACATCTTTTCATTAATAATAATATCATAGATCAAATTACATCCAAGTGATTGACTTCATGGAATAAACTAACACCATCTTCATTCATTTTCCTTCATTTCTGCGAGCCTGAATTAATCATTTAAACACTGCCCTCCTATTTGCTGCGGCTTTTATTATCTTGTCCGCAAGTTTGTATTACGAATATTCACTTTCTCCGTATTCATATCCCTCTCCCTGTCATCTACATCAGTGAGATCCTCCACTTCCTCAGGTTCTTCTTCCTCTGCTTGGTCATGCCCATCAATTTCATCATCTCCAACTCCTCTTTCCTCGTTTTCAGTTTCTTCAGATTTAATATCTTCAGTTTCTTCTTCCAATTCTTCATTTTCCGCTTGACTTTCAAAATTTGAGGCCATTTCCTCTCGAGTATGTAGGCCTTTCCTTCCAAGTTTTAAGATTTCATGCTCACTTTGCACTTCATCTGATATCTTTTCAGAGCTATCTTTAAATCCTTCCTTCTTATCATAAGAGTGCTTAAGTTGGTTCACTATCCATACAGAAGTTGCAAGCAATACAAATATTTGAAGAACATGCTTCACCTTAAGGCCTTTTGACCTCTGATTTCTACTAGGTGATGTCTTCAACATGTTAGGCTCCCTAGAAGAGTACATCTACTTCAAGCATCAGCAGCAACCTATTATTTCGATCTGAAGGTGGAATACATAAACAGAAGCAGATCATCGAAAATTGAATGTTAGCGCTGTAAAGCAGACACAATCTATGATAAACAATTTTAAGTTCAGGAAGAAGATACTGGAATTTAAAACAAGCTCATAAACAATTATAGGTACAAGAATTGCATTCGGGAAACAGGATCTTGCCCTCTGGCCCCTACTGAGTTGTTGTGAATAGATAGCGAGATGTTCAATCTTGGAGTCTACTATCTTCTGCTCCCCTCTAAACCTGGTCTTGCTAAAATTTACCGTGGATTGTTAATGCCACTTCCTTCAGAATTTCTTCTAGTGGGACAGGGTCGTCAGGTCTCATTTATGACCCAATAGAAAACAAGTGTTTTAGTTTCTTTTCCTAGTCTGTTGGCGACAACGCAATACCAGAGAAGATAAGATTATTACTCCAAAATATGTCTCTCTAAGAGTTAGACCTGACTTGGTAAAATGCACATATGCTATCTGAGAGTTACCAGCTCTCGGAATAATCTGCTGGGCTTGTGCAACGAAGCATCTTCAACTACTAAAGCCACCCTCTATCAAATCACTGCCCGAAAATGCGGAGGTTATAGTTACCGTTTATAGAAGGAGGTCGTCCATCTTCTATACTCTATCGACAGGTACCAAAAATGAGAAACATTAGGAGCTGGACTAACTAAAAGGAAGGTAGACGAAATCTCAACTGTAGCCATTGAAACAGACACAGCTGTTAACTCCAAGCAGAGAAACCAAATCTAGTCCCAGTAAGCTTGTCCAAAAATCTAAAAAGGGTATCAAAGAACCAATACCTACAACTTTTTCTCGGACAAGAGAACAAGCCACTAAATTCAAACTACGAAACCCCACAACGATACCAATGAAGGGAATGCAAATAAGATGATACCCAAATCAGTAACCTTATCATTTGCTCAAGGCATCAAGTATAAACACGAAAATGAACCCATAAAACAATAAAAGCAAAGCATCCAACACAGCACCAAACAAACGAAGAAAGATGCATACAAATCAAGCGGAAAAAGAGGAACCGAAAGGAGAAGGGTGTGACTGGGAGAGTACCTTGGTGAAAGCTGACTGCAGATCCTATAACAATAAATGAACAATCTAAACATAGAACAAAAGGATCGTTCTTTATAATTGATAAGGTATACGTGTGCAACAAGGTCTTTAATGAAGTGGGCTATGCAATAACAACGTTGTCCTCCAAAGAAATGGCTAGAAAGAAAGCACAGATATGTACCCACTTGGCCAAATATAGAAGAAAGGAGAACAGTAAGCGACTAAGCGGTTGAGGTCTGAATGTTGTTTCTCTATCTCTTCATCTCGCTCTCAAGCCGAAAGGTTTTTGGAGTCAGTCTCACTCTGACACTCTGCTAGACAGAGACAAAGCATGTCCCAGTCTTACGTGTGACTGCTCAGAGTCTCGGACAAAGAACTGTCGGCGCTTAATTCCTTATTTCCTATTCTACTTGGCACCTAGCACCAAGTTAATTTTCCTAATTACGAGGATCAGACGGCACCGTCTTTTGAGATTCATTAAATGCAGTAGTTAAGACAAGTAACCGCATTTATGAACTTTGTCCGATTTCAGCTGCCACATCTTCCATAGCATAGGCGTATTCCTGAAGATTTTCCGGTCGACAACGTAAAATTTCTGTCTATGAAAGCGTAAACGCGTCTTTTGCCCTTCTCAAAACAACACATCCAAGCTTAAACTCACCATTCAATTTCAGTGACTTAAATTCTTTTGGAAAATTGTCCATTATTAGCTTTATGACTTTCAGTTAGTTACTCAGTAGACTTTAGTTAGTTAGTTCCTGTTAAAAACAATATGTAATTCCCTAGTTTTCTCCGTAGCTCTTGTACTATAACTACAAAGGTTTTTCTAAACTAATTCTTTAATAAGAAAGTTTTATATTTTCAAATAAACGTGCATGAGTAAATTATAATAAAATAAACAAACTTTTAATTTATAAGTTATAACAATAATAATATGTCATTAATTCTATAGTTAACAGTATTAATATGACATATTATATTAGCAAGACCGTTCAGTAAATGGCATACATGTGGTAAATAATTTAAGGTAAGATATTTTCTCTAATTTTACACTAATTATAATTCTTTGCGTCCGCAATCTTCAATATCAAAATAAAATGAAACCGAAACTTAGCTCTATTGCAAATGGCTAAACAAACTTGAAATGAAAAGCCTGAAAATATCCACGTGGATCTCTCCCCTCCCGCTTTATTAGCCGTTGAATTGCATCCAAAAGTGAAAAAGACATCGCCTCCAAACTAGCTTCTATCCACCTTTATAGTTTCAAGAAAATGGTAAAAATCAGCAACTAATTCCTTCTAAAAAAACTCTAGTTTGTAAAAAAAAATATGAAAAAATTGCCGAAATTGGCAAATTCAGCATTCCAAAAATCTCCAGCAACTTCCATCAAGTTGCAAAGTCGATGTAGCTTGCCTATAAATAGGCAAGTCTAGCACACCATGTTGTGTGCTATATAAACACAATAAAGAGAGAAAGAAGTGTCCTAAAAGTGTGTAGTGTGTGTCCATTTTTTGTTCTTTTGTTCTTGTTTTTACAACTCTTTCGGTGTGTTTTGAGTCTTATATTTGAGTCCTTTTGTTCTTGTTATTATAACTCCTTCGGTATGTTTTGAGTCTTGTATTTAAGTCCTTTTATTAATAAAATTATCGTCACTTTTTTTAACAAGTGGTATCAGAGCAAGGTTGTATCGTCTAGAGTCGTTGCTCCATTGTCCAAATTTTTTACAATCGGGGATCGTGTCTTAGACGAGATTCTGCCGAAATTTAGTCACAATCCGGGATTGTAAAATTATTCGATCAGGAATCAAGTAATTATGGTAGACATGAGCACCACTGTTAGTGGTATAGAAAAATTA
This sequence comes from Erythroxylum dillonii, assembly GCA_032467995.1. Lineage (NCBI taxonomy): Eukaryota > Viridiplantae > Streptophyta > Magnoliopsida > Malpighiales > Erythroxylaceae > Erythroxylum > Erythroxylum dillonii. Next base: position 5,660,280 of record JANKYE010000009.1, on the reverse strand, counting down.
AATAATAACAATTATAATACATGGAGCACTCGTATGCAGTTTTATCAACTAGGACAAGATTTATGGGGTATCGTTGGAGGAAACGAGACTCAACCTCCAATATTAGAAGAAGAGTTAAAGAAGTGGAAAATTAGAGCAGGTAAAGCCATGTATGTGTTATCGGTGACGGTAGAAGACGACATACTTTAGCAAATAAAGGATGCAAGGATATCGAAGGATGCATGGGATACTCTTGCCCAGTTGTATGCACGCAAAAACAACTCCAAGCTCCAGCACTTAGAGAACAAGTTATTGTCGATCTCGCAGTGCAACATGACTGTAAGTGAATATTTTACTAAAGTTAAATCTTTATGCCAAGAAATTTCTAACTTAGATCCTCCTAATGCTATAACTGAAACAAGAATGAGAAGGATTATTGTACATGAGTTACGACCAGAATTTCTTAGTATTGTTACGGCTACTCGAGATTAGGCAAAGGAACCAACCTTGACAGAGTTAGAAAAATCTCTTAATCAATCAAGAAGCTTTAGATAAACAAATGTTTAAAGTTTTTATTACAGAAGAAGACAAAGCCCTTTTCACCAATAAAAGGGGAAAAGGAAAAGTCACGAGAAGTAATTGTAGGAAAATCCCAGTGTGTCCATCACATGAACACGGTGCGGAAAACAAAAATTTTTGTTTCGGGACCTTCCCGAAAGCCAGGATCGTTGTGTCTATATAACAAAGTCAAACCATAACGACCAAAGGAGACCGTCTCTAATGGTATCCACGCAGAGGTCGGAGAACCTAAC
>JANKYE010000009.1:5501499-5513058 GCA_032467995.1 Erythroxylum dillonii | reverse complement strand
GACACCATCAACAAGCTCAATCTAAATTGCCTTGAAGGAATATTCAACCAATGCAACAAAATCAACAATGAATCACTACTCAAAATCAACTACAAAAGACCTCAGATGATTATATGATTATGCCATCATCATACAAAACTCCTCTCAGTACTGAAGCAATTCAAATTATTCAAACATTCAGTCAACCTTTCATACACATAGATGGTATTTTTGAGCAATTATCAGAAGCATGGAAGAATGCCATTTGTCATTAATTACGAGACTATCCAACACATAGATGCAATTATTGCCCCACAGTAGGACAACCATCACAAAATAAAGATGATGACACAACTATCATAATTGAAGAATAAAGCAAAAGAGAGCAACTGACAAAAGAGCAACACGACAAGTATGTAGGTCCAATTTGACCACCTCTTTGTAAAAAGATGTAAATTATTAGGGTATCTTACTATTTACTTTACTTTAGAATCTTTCACTTTTTCTTTATGTCAGCCATTTGTTTTTGGCCTTTCACTCTTTTCCTTCCTATAAATGTAAGCCTTTGAGCCCTCAGAAGATATAAGATACTAAATAAACACTCTGTTTGTTCAAACCTCTCATTCGCAATTCGCCTTCGGTTAGCATTCAAGCGACTTAACAGGTATGAGATTCAGTTGTTTTTAGTATTTTATCATAGTAGAAACAAATTAATCATAATATTTTGATTTTTCAATTCCAACATGACAAGTTATTTTGCACGCAAACAATCACTCAAAGATAATATCAAATTCACTTATCGTAGAGACAGAGAACTAGAATTTTTACTTACTAAATATATAGCTCGAAATAAGCATGCTCATATTATTTACATTGACCCCAAATATGATCAACTAGAAGATCACCCCCTTTATGCAGAAGCTTAAGCCATCAAGGAAGTAGCTCTTCAGATCATGAAAGATAAAAATAGACTTATGTATTTTGATTTTCGTAATGAACTTAAAAAATTAATTGAATTTTATTATCAATTAGAAGAAGAACAGTTAAACTATATACAAATCTATAAGGAACAAATAGAATTAGCTAAGCAACATCAACATAATCAACTTTTAAGAGAAGCACGACAAATGTTATCCCAAACGAAATATTTGTACAATTCAATTAAAAAAGATCGCTTGGAAATTCAAGATCATATGAAATATTTAATTGATTAAATCATGACATTTTGCATATTTTATTTTCTTAATTATTGTCTCAATTATTTAATCACTTTTCTTCATTATTCATTTTGTTTTCTTTATATTCAACCATTATTAGTATTTTTCATTCTTAGTATTGTCTTTGTTCAACAACTTGCTATAAACGAATAATATGACTTGCCTTGTTTGTACTGATATAGAAGAACAAATTATCACTGTACAAGATAATATAGCTAAATATTTAGATCATATACAATATAATGAAACACGAAATAATTACCTCATTTTTGTTGGAATTCATAGACAAGGAAGAAGACCTTATGAGGAACATTTTGCAGTAGTTCAACAATTACATCAACTATACACAGAACAGTTATATACATTAGAAACCATTAAAATCAATCATCAACTTTATTATTACCAATAATTATGACTAGTTTAGTAAAAAATGACAAGGACTCCAAAATTTTAGATATAGATACTTTAGAACTCACTGAATCACTAGGAACATTTCAAGTTTCTACTTTAATATCACAAGATAAACAAAAACAAATAGCAAACGCCTAGCTAGACTTAAAACCCGAACAAGATATACATAAACCAGCTTTTCAAAAACTATTCAATCGTCAAAATCTAATCTATTTTGGTAAAATGATTTATGAAACACCTGTTAGAATCGATCAATGTAATGGACATCTAAGAATTAGTCTTATAGACCAAGAACACATTCTAAAACAAATACAACAATTACCTGCAAATAAACGAAAGAAAATTGGTTACATTCATCTTTCTACCATACAGATTTTATTAAAATCAACTTTTCAAGAAGGAGTCGATTCACCAATTAGAATGGCGATTTTAGATGAAAGAATGACAGATTTAAATAATCATATTATTGGAATGATGAATGGTAATTTGGCCTATGGAAAAATAAAATTCAATACAAGACTAAAATTAGGAATCCCTTTATTATCTTGTAAATATACATAACAAATTTATATAGATAAACTTTTTCAAGATGTCGCAAAAGTAGGAACAAAATTTCATACAAAATTAAGACCTTTACCATCCATACAATATCCATTTACTACCCAACATATGAATAGAAGACATTCATTTTCTGAACCATTTGTACCACCTGTACCTCTACTCAGTAGATCACAATCCTTTCATATATAAAGACCACTTTGTTTTCTTGAATCTGTAACACAAGAACCAATTAAAATAACAGATCCAAAAATTAATCAAAAACGAAAACAATTAGATAATATTCAACAACAAATCACTGATCTCACTACTTATGTTAAAAATACATTATGACTACTTTAACACAACAAGTTGCTGATCTTAGTAATCAACAAAAACAACTAGAAGAAAAAATCAATCTCTTATTACAGACACAAACCGAAATACTACAACATGTAAAACAAGTAATCGAACACATATCGAGTGCTCGCCCCAAATTGGTATCAGAGCTAGTAATAAAAAGACAACCATGGAAAATTTAGATCGGTATGTTCAGAGAATAGGAGAAGGAATCTATCTAATTGATTTAAATTCAAATAGAAAGTTAAACGCTATAAAAAAAGGTTTTAGACGAATATATAGACCTTTGTCATGAAGATATCGAAATTAGCACTTATCAAGTAGGAATTTCTGAAAGTCATCGAAAAATAGAATTATATATTCATATCATTGAAAAAAATCAATGAATGGATTCTCAAAGATACACAAAATACTAACGGAACATCATAATAATTGCAAACACTGTGATTTATTACTACAATATAAAGAAGAAACTCAACAATTAGTAAAACAATATCGAATTGAAACCTAAACATCAGCTCTTAGACTAATAGACTATATAAACTCAAATAGTTCATTTAATCTAGATCGACTTGAACAAATGACCTTACATTTACAAGCTGCACAAAATCTTTTTAATTATGTAGCATCTGAATTAGAATATGCTAATCACGTATATAGGATACATTTACTAAGACAGCATGGATAATCTATCAGATCAGGAACCTTTAGAATATGTAGAACGTAACATTCAACAACAATTAGCTGAGATAACTTCTTTAATACAAAAATTAAATCTAACTGAACAAATATATACTACAGTTGACAATATGGAGAAAAAGAAAGAAAAACAAGAAATCAAAAATGACAATGAAAATGATGAAATTATATATGGATGGGAATCAAATCAAGAAGTTTTTGTGGAAGAAAAACCTAAAACTAGTATGATTAGAGAATTAAAATTGAAAGATAAAATTATAGGAAAGAGAAAAATGGATTTTCAGCCATATACTTATCAATGGACAGAAGACCCAGATTTTCTCAATCAATAAGGATATCATTACAAAGGATCAAAAATACGAAAATATCCTATTGAATATAAACCAAAATATATTCAATTAGGCTCAGAAGGAGTATTAAATCTAGATTGTACTATCAATGCTGAAGATTTAATTTTTGATTGGGCTAGACGAATTCAATTATTATTACAAGTAGAAAGACCTTTTGGTGATTTAACAGATAAAGAGACAATATGGAATTTTATTGTTTATAAAACTACCGGAGTAGTACAAAGTTTTCTTCAAGAAAATGAACAAGCTCTAAGAAATACACCACACTTTTAGGCCACTACAACTGATGTTGACACTTTCGATATCATTTGCAATGAAATAATTAAAGAATTTTTAGGAAAATATGTAATCTTTCATTTGGAAGAAACCACTAAAGCAAAAAGATTAAAGGCATTAAGACATTTAAATAATATGAGAATTTGTGATATATGTTATTTAGACAATTTTATTTGTGAATTTAAAACTTATTACTACAAACTACCACGGATTGAACAAGAAATGTATACAAATATTTTCATTCAAAAATTACCTTATCCTATGAATATTAAAGTACAACAACAATTTCATGAACGGACTACAAACACTACTATTGCTCATAATCTAGGAGGAGCAATTGTTATAACTCAAGAATTAGTAACTAAACAATGTTTAGAAGCAAGATTAAGAAAAACATTAAGACATAAAAATCTTCAACCTTGTTGTAACCAAAATGCAGAAATACCACAACAATACGGATGTGAATTTCCTAAACGTAAAAAATATAAGAGAAGATATCAAACCCAAAAATATAAGAAATCTTATCATTGGAAGAAATATCCATCACACCGATTTAAAAACAAACCATTCAAACCTTATCAAAAATATTTTCAAAGAAATAATATCGAAAACGAAAGGATTGCCCACAAAGAAAGAAAAATTGTAGATGTTGGATTTGCAAAGAAGGTCTTTATGCAAATCAATGTCCAAAAAAGACGGATAAGAAATATAATAATCAAGTTCATATTTTATATTCAGCTTATCAAAATAATTTAGAACCTATCGAATCTGAATACAATAGTGATTCAACAATTTCCTCTATATATTATTATGAATCTGAATCTGAATCTGAAAGTAGTTCCAAATCAACAACTAAATCCTAATATTATGTTTATTCAAGTAGTAATTCAGAATAAAAAGGTAAATGCTTATATAGATACAGGAGCAACTATTTGTATCGCCTCTAAACAATTATTAACTTCTTGGAAAAAACTTGAAAAACCTTTACAAATTAGAATAGCTGACGGAAGTTTCAAATTTATATGGTATGTAAGTTATTATAATATTATACTCATAAAAAAGTATACATTCTCTGTTCCTTCTATTTATCAACAGGAATCTGGATTACCTTTGATTATAGGAAACAATTTTCTTAAATTATACAACCCATTCTGTCAATATCTACACTATATTACCTTAAGAACCGCATTTATTAAAACTCTTAGTAAAAAATCTATTATCTTAAAAATTTCTATTTATCATACGACATATTACCAGCAACTCATAACAATCTCTACAAAACTTGACACTTTACAATTCTATCTTCTCAATAATATTTCTCTTCAATTAGAAATTGAAACCTTACTTAACGACGTTTGTAGTGAAAACCCATTACATCCAATTAAAAATCAAAACCAGGAGCTCATTCAAATTCATCTTAAAGACCCTACACAGGAAATTAATAAAAAAAATAATATTCCTTATACCCAACAAGATGTAAAAGAATTTATCAATGAATGTAAAGAACTCTTAAAAAAAGGACTAATTAGCCCTAGTACCAGTAAACATTCAGCAACCGCTTTTTATGTAAATAACTCAGCTGAACAAAAGAGAGGTAAAAGATGCATAGTCATTAATTATAAAAAATTAAATAAAGCAACTATAGGAGATGCCTATAAATTAGCACGAAAAGATTATATTATTAATAAACTTAAAGGACATACTTGGTTTACTACATTAGATGCCAAATCTGGTTACTGGCAACTTAGATTACATAACAACACAAAAGAATTAACAGCATTCACTTGTCCACCTCAAAAACATTATCAATGGAATGTATTACCTTTTGGATTAAAACAAGCACCTAGTATTTATCAACGATTTATGGATAATAATTTGGCCGGATTAGAAGAATTTACATTTGTCTACATAGATGACATAATTATTTTTTCTAATCAAGATAAAGATGATCATTTGAAAAAAGTGAGAATAGTATTACAACGATGCAAAGAAAAAAGATTAATTTTGAGTAGAAAAAAGGCTCAAATAGCACAACAAATAATTGAATATTTAGGAATCGAATTCCATCATGGTTATCTTAAATTACAACCAAATATACTCAAAAAATTACAATTATTTCTCGATCAATTAAAAGATAAAACGCAAGTACAACAATTTCTTGGATTATTAAATTATATCTCAGATCAAGGATTTCTTAAAGAATTAGCAAAGGAAAGAAGAAGTTTGCAGTTATAATGTAGCACAAAATATCAATGGCATTGGACTTTTGAAGATACTTAAGCAATTCAAAGACTCAAGGAAATCTGTAAGAACCTACCAACCCTTTATAATTATCTTCCTCAAGATAACTTATTAGTACAAATAGATGCTAGTAAGGACACATGGGCAGGATGCCTTTTGGCACGACCACCCAAACTCAAAAAGTATTTATTATGCAAGTACATAAATGGGACTTTCAATTCCACTGAATTGAAGTATACAACTCATGAGAAAGAAACATTAACCTATCTCAAAACTTTGAGAAAATGGCGGATAGACCTATTACCGGTTAAATTTCAAATTCAAACGAATTCGAAGTATCTATGTGGATTTATCAACTACACAATTAGATCAAATTACAACCAAGGTCATCTTATCAGATGGCAATTGGAATTGAATCAATATACATTTTTTATTCATTATATCAAGACTACTAACAATTTTCTTGCATATATTCTTACAAGCGAACGGAAGCAGTTTTGAAACAATTGGAAGATACATTAATACAAAAGGAAGCCGAGTTGGTAAACCTTTAACAGAAAACTAGCACTGTTACCAAAGAAATAAACAGACTTCGAACTACCATTACTTTGTTAAAAGAACAAGACCAACCCTCTAGTTCTACTACTGACCAACCCACTACCATTTCAACCATTCCTTTAACTCAAGTACTCCCAAGCTCTGCCAGCAACCAACCACCTCTTCTACCTACACAATCTTCAACCCAACCAGAATCAAAATTTTATGTCATCTACAACGGATCTAAAGTAGGTATCTATAATCAATGGCATCAAGCAGCCTCCCATATTACTGGAAAAAGTAGCATTATACACAAAAGTTTCCCCGCTAGAATTAAAGCAGAAAAATCATTCCAAGATTACCAAAATCCACCACTTCGTCCTCAATACAAAACCGTACTCACCAACAGTTCCCCAACACCTCCAAATATGAAAATATTAGTAAAAGCCATAGACCTTGAAAGGATTCACAATCTTCCTAGCAGAACCTTAGATGAAGCTATCAATCAAGGAGCCAAAGTAATTACAGCAAAAACATTTTGTGACTGTTTTCAATCACTCAATGAATGGACAGCAGAAATGAAGCCTCATCAATATTATCCACAGAATCGAGGAAGGTTTGGACCAAAAGCAATCATTTTTCCAGGAGCTGAAGCATTAACAACATATTTATTATTTCAATGCGGACTCGTTGATACAATCTACATTCAGAATTTACAAATACTATTAGAATTCCCCAGTGGATTCATCAGTGCAGTCAAGAATTACAAAGATAGATTTGCCAAGGATCAAGAACTATTCATAAAAGTCTACAACAGCTATCCTATCTTTGAAGCATCAGAAACTTGCACCAAGGCAGTAATCATAGTACATCGAATTACCTATTTACATATTGGAGTAAGCAATGGCATTCACCCACCAGTGGATGAACCACCAAAATATGAATTTCATTGGGACACCATCAACAAGCTCAATCTAAATTGCCTTGAAGGAATATTCAACCAATGCAACAAAATCAACAATGAATCACTGCTCAAAATCAACTAAAAAGGACCGCAGATGATTATGCTATCATCATATAAAACTCCTCTCAGTACTAAAGCAATTCAAATTATTCAAACATTCAGTCAACCTTTCACACACATAGATGGCATTTTTTAGCAATTATCAGAAGCATGGAAGATTGCCATTTGTCATCAATTACGAGACTATCCAGTACACAGATGCAATTATTGCCCCACGACAGGACAACCATAACAAGATAGAGATAATGACACAACTATCATAATTGAAGAATAAAGCAAAAGAGAGCAACCGAAAAAAGCAACACGACAAGTTTGTAGGTCCAATTTGACCACCTCTTTGTAAAAAGATGTAAATTATTAGGGTATCTTGCTATTTACTTTGCTTTAGCATCTTTCACTTTTTCTTTATGTCTAGTTAGTCGGCCACTTGTTTTTGGCCTTCACTCTTTTCCTTCCTATAAATGTAAGCCTTTGAGCCCTTAGAAGATATCATACTATTTACATCGACCCCAAATATTCTCAACTAGAAGATCACCCACTTTATGCAGAAGCTCAAGCCATCAAGGAAGCAGCTCTTCAAATTATGAAAGATACAGATAAACTTATTACATTAATTACAACAATGGGTACTGAATTATATCAACTTCACACTTATTATGTATCTCTCATCAAGTAACTTATTAATTAATAAAATGTATTTTGATTTTTGTAATGAACTGAAAAAATTAATTGACCTTTATATCAATTAGAAGAAGAACAGTTAAACTATATACAGATCTATAAGGAACAAATAGAATTAGCTAAACAACATCAACATAATCAGCTTTTAAGAGAAGCACGACAAATGTTATCTCAAACGAAATATTTTTACAATTTAATTTAAAAAGATCGTTTGGAAATTCAAGGTCATATGAAATATTTAATTGATTAAATCATGACATTTTGCATATTTTGTTTTCTTAATTATTGTCTCAATTATTTAATCACTTTTCTTCATTATTCATTTTGTTTTCTTTATATTCAACCATTATTAATATTTTTCATTCTTAGTATCATCTTTGTTCATCCGCTTGATTTAAATCATTATTTCTATACTAGTATGGATTATGTGTTTATAACTCTTGATTATTTATGGCGACAAATCTTTGATTTTGAAATAATAGATTACGTTATGACTTTTCATCATCATAATACTTATGAAGAAGATGACAAATCTATATACTCTTACTCAGACGAAGATGAATTTTATTCCTTAATTATAAACGAATAATATGACTTGCCCTATTTGTACTGATATAGAAGAACAAATTATCACTGTACAAGATAATATAGCTAAATATTTAGATCATATACAATATAATGAAACACGTATTAATTACGTTATTTTTTTCATAGACAAGGAAGAAGGTCTTGTGAGGAACATTTAGCAGTAGTTCAACAATTACATCAATTGTGCACAGAACGGTTACATACATTAGAAACTATTAAGATCAATCATCAACTTTATCACTACTAATATTTATGATTAATTTAGTTAAAAATGACAAGGACTCCAAAATTTTAGATATAGATACCTTAGAACTCCCTGAATCATTAGGAACATTTCAAATTTCTACTTTAATATCACGAAATAAACAAAAGCAAATAGCAAAAGCTCAGTTAGACTTAAAACCCGGACAAGATATACATAAACCAGTTTTTCAAAAACTATTTCATCATCAAAATCTTATCTATTTTGGTAAAATGATTTATGAAACACCCGTTAGAATCGATCAATGTAATGGACATATAAGAATTAGTCTTATAGACCAAGAACAAATTCTAAAACAAATACAACAATTACCTACAAGTAAACGAAAGAAAATTGGTTACATTCATCTTTCTACCATGCATATTTTATTAAAATCAACTTTTCAAGAAGGAGTCGATTCACCGATTAGAATGGCAATTTTGGATGAAAGAATGACAGATTTAAATAATCAGATTATTAGAATGATGAATGGTAATTTGGCCTATAGAAAAATAAAATTCAACACAAGACTAAAATTAGGAATCCCTTTATTATCCTTTGATTTACAAGATACCATTACAATTGCATAAGTTTTACAAAGAAAATTTAATGACTGAAGGACAATATCCCTTTTCCATCACTTATCAAATTAGTTATGCTTTAACCAACTCTCATCATAGTATTGAATTTAAAAATACATAACAAATTTATATAGATCAACTTTTTCAAGATGTCGCAAAAGTAGGAACACAAAATTAAGACCTTTACCAGCCATAGAATATCCATTTACTACCCAACATATGAATAGAAGACATTCATTTTCTGAATTCTTTGTACCACCTGTACCTCTACTCAATAGATCACAATCCTTTCATATACAAAGAAGTGTTTATTATTATTATTATTATTATTATTATTATTATTATTATTATTATTATTATTATTATTATTATTATTATTATTATTTGTTAACTTTTTTACTAATTCAAATCATTCGTTATAAAATTATTAATGAATTACATATTTCTAATCATATTAAGGATCAGGGGCATTTTCGTCATTAACACAATTTTTATGTTCTGTCCACAGCAACCAAACATATTTCTATCCTCGAGACGGAGACAGTTTTTTCTGTTCTGTCCATTACAACCAAACATCTCATTGTCTCCAATTTTTGTTCTGCTCTATCTCCAATTTTTTTCCGTTCCATCTCTACATACAAGAGACAGCAACTATACACAGCGTTACGATTATATCGTACATTAGGTCTGTGTTTTTTCTTTTTAGAACATGAATTGGTTTAGACTGACCTTTCTTCTTACTAAATTAAGGCTTCAATGTTCATGTAATCACTACAAGAAAAATCACATTTTCTGACGGAATATACCGTCGGTAAAAATGGGATTTCCGTTGGAACTTATAAATATCGACGAAATGCGACGAGAAAAATAACCATCGTTAAGAAGGCTGTCGCTATTACTTGCCGATGGAAAAATTTCTGTCGCAATATTATCAACGGTACACTGACAGAATTTAGTCTGTTGTTATTGTTTACCGACGGAAAGTTATTAAAGTTTCCGTCGTTGGACAGGAAATATTGACGACGGATATTGACCATCGGTATCCGTCGGTACGTCTAAATCGATGATTAAAGTAAATGGTCAAAGGTACCGATGAAAATATAGCCCGTCGGTAATTAGATTTTATTACCGACGGTAATGATGACGTCGGCAAAGGAAAATCAGCTTTTGTTACTGATGGAATGATAATTGTCGTCGGTAAAACCAATCATTTACCGATGGTGTTCAGTTAACCGTCGGTGATATGTATGTTTTGCTAAATGCATATTTTCAATAGTTCACTTGCCTGTAGATATTAACTTAATTTGTATATTTGTATATATTTGTGTAATCAAAAAATTAGATGATAAGTATAGAGTGAAAAGAATGTATATTATTTCAAATTGGTAATGAACAAATTACAGTGTACATAAATTCTTATGTTTGTAATTGAAGCATAATGAGTTCGACTATCTAAGGTTGTGGTGATCGCAGGTGGTCTTCTGTAGAACTTCCCTTCTGCTGTTCCAACGAATGTCTGAGCCGAGCCATCTACTCCATCTCTTCCCTCATCCTTGCCATAAGCTCCATCTACTCTCTCATCCGTTGATCTTGCTCTCTCATCCGTTGTTCCTCCCGCTTTGTCCGGTCCTGTTCCAAATGAGCTATCTTATCCATTAATGCTGCCACTGTGGCCTGAAGCTCGATGACTTCGTTGTTGTTCGCTGGCCTAGTGGACGTTGCTATACTAGCCATGGAAGATTGGGGATAACATGTGTTTGTTAGTGTAAGTCGACTTAGACTCTCATGTAAGTCGACTTACACATGCACAGTACTATAAGTCGACTTGTATTCTCCT
>JANKYE010000009.1:5464709-5475346 GCA_032467995.1 Erythroxylum dillonii | reverse complement strand
ATCATAACTTCTTCATTTCAAGTCCAAATTGAGCGATTCCAGTTGCGCTGGAATCGTTATAACTGAGGGAATAGTTTTAAGGAAGATCCAAACCCAAATTATTGAAAGTGAATTTTTCCCTATGTGTGACTAGTATATGTGTTCGGTTGTGGGCCCCTATGCGGTATGGTCTCGAATGTTGGGCTTCGGAGACGGGGTCCAACAGCTATTCTGACCGGAGTAGCCACTGAAAAAGAGTTTAAAGCTCAAAATGTGAAAAATGAGCTTAAACCTCAGATTAAGAGCTAAAGGCTCACCATATAAAATAAGCCTGGTATCTCCAACAGATACGAGACAATTATTAATGAGTCCAGTATCCATAACGGTTACGGGATAGTTATAGGCACTCGGTCACAACAATAAAAATTTGAAAGTGATTCTCATAAGCATTACATATGCATATGATAGGTATGATTTAACTAGTTGACTGATTTCTGAACGTGATATGTGTTGAATGTGAAATATGAAATGAATGATCAAGTGATATGTGATGATAAATGATTATTCATGAAATGATGTGAATTATGTGATTATATAAACTGTATGTGTTATGTGATTGAGTGAGCCATCGAGGATGGTCACTCACTAAGTTTGCAAAAACTCACTCAAAATTTGCAATATTTTTCAGGCTTAAAGAAGATCTCCAGTTAAACAAATTGGAGCCTAGCCACTGCATTCAAGTAAGAGATAGAGGTCGAGATCAGTTCGCATCTGCATATATTTTCTATTATTTTTAATATTAAGCATTGTATTCCGAAGCATTAATTATTGTGTAAATAAATTTTGCTTATAATAACAGTTGGGTGAAACACATTTTGTAATTGTATTGGACCCAGATGATCACTGGAATTCATGATGATATATTTATGGTTTGTGACAATTATAGACTAAGTTGTTATGAGTAAAATGGGTTGAAAGTTAAATCATTGATTTTCAGTTACTACGATTGAAAAACTTTATCAATAAAATGGGCCCAATTTGATTATTGATTTTCACATACGCTGAAAAAAATTGAAAAATTTATACTGAGTTTCGAATGTTTGACTGCTCTAGCATACCACTCTTGCAGGGTATGTACTCGGACATCACTCAGGATGTCGGGTACGTGTCTTGCGATAGTGGGGTACTACACGATTGGTATAGCATACTGGTTGACTAGTATGCATTAAAGACATTAGATTCACTAGTTGTTGAAATATTGGTTGACCGTGGGCATATTGGTCAATCAATATAATATATTAATTGACTAGTACATCAACCATTATTGTAACAAACTCATGGTACATCAATTTTGATAACTATAACTTATACTAGTTGACCACTAACTTATTTCTATGTATACATATTTCATTTCACTTTATTACATGAGTCTTAGAGTCATCAAGAGGCGTTAAAGCTTTTGATTCTAATAGAAAAACCTATTTATCTTTCAATCAGTCTAAAGGAAACATTTTAAGAAGTGTTTAAATCATAATTAGATTTAAAAAATTATTTTTAAGCATTCAAATTTGTTAAAATCGTATTTTTCAGTTGATTGAGAGCATCAAATTAACAAATGATATTACCATTAATATTATAAACTAAAGAATGATCTTGATAATCCCTTATCTTCTTTTGTTCTTGGTTTGATCTTCATTTCAATGGTAGTAAACTTCAACTTCTTTTGACTAACTTTATAAGCTATCTTCTTGAGTTTATAACATTATTTTTTTCTTTTGTTGCTTTTCATCAAAAAAATAAACTTATTAGTAGCAATTATGCTTTTGTTATCATAAAACAACAACTGAACCTCCCTTGGTTCAATGATCTACCCTTATTGATGATAAAAAGCCATATATGATAATGGGGAGCAATAATAAAATTAAGAGTTAATTACCAAAAAAAAAGGTCAACCTTTCGTCAATTTTTCAATTATAGCGCAAACTTTAAAAAATAGCAATAAAATACCTAAACTTTCAATTTTTTTTCAATTATAGCCTGAACTTCAAAAGGTAACAATAAAATGTTCAAACTTTCAATTTTTCCCATTCTAGATTGACGTTAATGTTTCCATTAAGTTTAATGACGTGACTTGACACATGTTTTAGAAACCTTAATTATTAATACACATCAGCCAAAATTAACAGAACAAAAGAAGATTAATGAAATGACGTCATTTAATCGCATAATTAAAACGACGTCATTGCTTAAAAATGACCTAAATTAGATTATACAACCTCGATGGCCTTACGCTTTGATTTTAGTTTTTCTCTTTATTTTTGTTTGTTCTCTCAATGCCCTGATCCTTCGATTTTCAGATTACATAGCCTCGACGCCTTCACACTAAGGGCATTAGAAGAATGAATTAAAAATGAAGAGCTTACTAGTGCAGTATGTTATAATGCGAGAGTAGTTTGAGGCATCAAAAGAATAATAAAAAACAAAGGGCTAAGAGCTGAGGGAGAACAACAAATAACGGCAGGCTAGAATTGAAAAAAAATTAAAAGTTTGAGCATTTCATTGTCACTTTTTGAAGTTTGAGCTAGAATTGAAAAAAAATGAAAGCTTGGACATTTTATTGCTATTTTTAAAGTTTGGGCTATAATTGAAAATTTGACGAAAGTTTAGGCTTTTTTTGATAATTAACCCTAAAATTAAGCACATAAACAACTATCAAGATAATGATTAGCTCCCCTAATTCATGCATAAAATATAATATCAAAAACATAATTCAATATCAAGAACAAAATAGATATTCAATATTAAATAGCAATCCACATATGTAGATAATATAAATATATTTAAACATATCGTACAAAGTGTAAGAAATACAAAAAAAAGCACAATAAAACCATGCTCCCCCTAAGGTTCATCAATCCCCCTAAATTTAATATCACTACTCTTTCTCCCTTTTTTTGAAATATTAAAAAATTATTTATCCCAAAACATATAATATATATTATCATTTTTTTGTTAAATATAATAATATACATTATCATGCGTCAAACTAACTTGGTTAAAAGATCAAAATGATTTTGATTGAGATTGGTAAGTTTATTCAAGAAAGGAGGCTATTGAACATTTAAAGAGTCAAAGTAATTGCTCAATTTTGAAAGAATTATCCCTAATTATGTCTAATTTTGAAGAATCCCTTAATTTAAAGATTAAACTAAAGCAATAAGGGCAAGTTTGAACAAAAATAGATGCTTGAAAGATATAAGCGTAATTCTATATTCAACAATCAATTTAAAAAATATATAATTTTGATAGCCATAAAACTTTAAAAATAATGGTAGAATAGAGTAGTCAAATTTGAAATTATAGAATGACAAATATGATGCAATCACATTTAATGAAAAAAAAAACTAGAAATGAATCATGTAATTTATGGAAGTCATTTCAAAGACAAACATTATCAAACAATCCTAAAGTTTAGGTTTTTATATAAAGAAAATGTGAATTTTAATTACCTTTGACAAAAAGAGGAAAATTGAAGAGGGTAGTTAGTTACAATAGTATGGTGTTCTTCTTAAACAATTGTTTAGGAGTTTTAAATATATAAAATATGATAATAAAAGAAAAGAGGTGGAGGAGAGACTAAACTAAGAGGACTGGTGACTATATGACTCGATTGGTCAACTAGTGTTAGTATATGGATGACCATACTAGTAATCATACAAGTTACAAACTCATTAGAATGAGAAGTTTCTTAAATAATGGGACATTGATCAACTAGAGGAGCAATGAAACTCTTTTAAAACTTATTAGAAAGAAAAAGGAATGTCAGATATAAAGATACTGGTCAAACATAGGAGGGAATTGATTTATCTATTTGTCTATATAGATGACTAGACAAACAACCAGATAGTTAACAAACTCACTAAAATGATAAAACTTCTTAAAAAGGGGATATTGGTTACAATCGTGACAGACACCTGCCATACATGGGATTTTTCATCTGTTTTAATGTTTGGGGGGCATTTTTGGAACAAAGTGATATATAAATAAATAAATTAAATACAATTATTATAATTATTAAGATTTAATATAATTTTAAATTTTAAATTTAATTATAATAATTACATTTAAATGAAGTTTAAAACTTGAGTATAAGTTAGAGATAAAGAGATTTGTGATATATGTTTTTTTCCAACCATATTCAGCGCAAATCTTAACTTTTCTCATTAGTGGACGTCAAGCAAAAACAAACATACAGATGCATTATATTTTTAAAACCCAAAAAATAAGCTATAGGCTAAAGATCACGTGCTTGGGTTTGGCTTTGGCGTGTTCATCAGCATTAACAGACATACAAATTGAAGATGACAATCATGCTATTGAGATCGACAGATACAACGAGAAGGGTAAGTGAGTCGTAATGTCACCGAAGAGTTTAATTTTTCAAAGGGAAAGTTAAAATTCCACAACATTTTTATATATCAAGTTTCTTCTCCCTAAAATATTATAAAAGGTATAATATAAGGATAAAATTATTTATTTGCTATATATATATATATTAAAAATAATATTTTAATTGTTATTAGTTATGACAACGCTTACCCATTCTAGTCTGATTTGGCTTGACTCGACTTCAGCTTGTATTATCCGATCTAACCTAATCTAAATTTTAAATTTTTTTTAAATAATGTTATTTTCATTTTTAAAAAATTAAATAATAAATTCCACTGTGACTAAACTTAGGTAGAAGTTGAGCCTAAGTGAGTCTGAGTCAAATATTATTTACTATCACCCTTAATTATTGTTTAAATTAGTAAAGGATATAATTGTTGCCTATAAAACTTTTTACAGTAATAATATTTTAATTTTATTTTTTAAAATATATGACAACAAATTACTATTAGCGTTGCCTATTAATATTACTATTTTAAGCAATACATTTTAAAATATTGCAAATTTAGTATTGTGAAGCACTTTGTTCGAGGATGCATGCATGCATGTTCCAGTTGTTTCTGGTGCAACATAAGCCATTTCCTTATTTATCTTTGGATTGAAATACATCCAAAGAAAAATCAAACTTTATGTGGCTGAAAATATTCAACGTCTCCTTCGAAGATAATTTTACCAGGTCATTACTTTGTGAATTGTTGAATTCATGCATCTGCATAGGATTCGCATCCTGTCCATGTCAAGTGTCATGATATGCATATCCTAACTTTCCTCTTGCCCAACAACTACATACACCAACCATTTCATGGCTCATTTTAAGTCTGCACGACTATTTCTTTTCCTACTTTCATCTTTTGAAGAGAGAAATTACAGTTTCCAGGTTTACCAGCCCAAGAAAAGAATAACACAGAAAAAAGTTTACCTTCAAACAGCATGTCTACGAAGTTGAGCTTCTGTGATTTTTCATGGTGGATTCCAGTTGATTAAACCATAGAAAGTTCTAAAATGGTTGCTCTATAACGAAGAAATTAGCACGGTTGATGCTAATTTGGCGTATACATGACCAATCATTTGGAGAAGACCCACAAATTAATTGATTGTTAGGTCATATCAAGTAATCCTGTCAAAAGATAATTGGTAGTAGGCAGAAAATGGGAACTGTGGAGAAGAGAGATGAATAATATAGCCTGGAGAAGAAGAAAAAGGAACCGATGGCTTGAGGATGTCCTGATCGTTAAAAGAGAGATTTTTCAAACCATGTAGGCCAGGCCTTCGGCCAACCTTGAAAATCTACAAATCTTTGCACGCAAAACCAAACATAAGAAACTACTTACGTGCGAACCCATGTTTTTTATGACCTTCTCTACTAACACATTGACTAATAATCAATGCTTTTCCTCCCCTTGTTGCGTACTTCCCCTCTTTGTCTATTACGCCCTCTTAAGTGTCACAAACGCTAATTGCATCTTTGCCTTGACCTTTGTATTTGTTAGATTTTGAGCAACCACATAAATCGCTCATCCCGTGAATACGAGTAAAGGAACAATAGTTCTGTTTTCCTAGATTAATTTCTCTCATTTATTCCGGCATTCCTATCTACTATCAACTTCTAAAGAATGATATTATTTGGGCTTTCTAAGCAAACAAGAAGCAAGATGACAAATAAGTGGTCTGATTAACTTTAATTGATAGGACAAATTCCAAATTATGAAATATATTAAACTTAAGATCAATCTCATTATTATAATCGTTCATTAATCAATCGACATGCAGTTAGAAGTAAAGTGTCATGAATACTTAATCACTTAACTTTTACCTGTATAAAAATCATGGAATAATATATTTAAAATTTGATTATTCTAAAAAAACTTTAATTCATTATAGTATGTGTTATTAAGTGAATTGTGTGATGGTGAAAGTATACATACATATTAATCATGTTTCATATTTCAATAGAAATATTAAACTCCATTTTCAAATATTTAGAATTATAAGAATATTTTTTTTGATAATTAAGCGTAAAATTTTAATTTAAAGAAACAATATGATTTCACTGAGAATATCTATTTTGAAAGTAAATATACATTTTCATTAAATAAAACATCTTTTTCTTCATACTTAATTTCATATATTAAATATAAAGAATGAATATTTCAGGCATAGAAGATGTCAAGCACCAGATCGATTATTTGCAATTTTATTACTTATAAATCAAATTATTGTCTTTATATAAAAGTTTTATGTTGCAATATTTTATTTTTTAAACATTTTATCATTCAATTCTCATATAATTATCATTATAGTATTTTTTAATTAGGATAACATGAATAATAACCATTTAATGTTCTTGATTACGTTTTGAGAATTATCTTCAGTAGATTATGTAAACTATAACATTTCGATGAGATTGCTATCTGTTACAAATTTATATAAGATCTCACACGTACTTATACTACAAAGAAGAGAGAACACAAAACATTACACTTCGATTAAATGTAACTCTATTTATATGTAGAATTACTCTTCTTATAGTATGGATCAAGGAAACCCTAAATTATAACTATGTTGCTTAGTGGTACTACTACTCCGATAAAACAAAAATCCTTAACACAATATATTATTAAATCGTAATGCGGGAACTCTGGTGCTCCTGCAGCTCTACTCCCTATACGCATCTGTACTCTTTCTCAAAAGCTTCTTTCCTTGTTAAGCACATGATAACGTTAAATACCGTCTAAAAATATATGAATCACTCCTCGAAAATGCGTGCTTTCGCTGCCAATGGTATCCAAGGCGTGTCATATTTCTATCTGAATTGGACACCGTGATAAATGCCCGAGCAACATGTATAAATGTGGATATACCTGAAAACGAATTATTATTATCATAATCTACTAAGAACAGATTGAAGTATAGTTAGAACATAGAATTGAATAATCTTATCAAAACCAAGAAGAAAGAGCAATCAGCATAATATTTTTAAAAGAAAATGCTAAGTTATCACATGTCAATGACGCAATAATTAAAGGACCCAATTCAAAGATAAGGATAATCAGACTTACTGTGCCATGCAAGCGACGAATGCCTATGATATTAATATTTGATTATGACGCAGCTTAAGGTTTAAGAAAGACAAGAAGAAAAGTCCCAAGCACTAGTGTTCTGGCATTCCAATTTTCTATTGCTAGGACTTTCATTTCCTGGCGACACTCCTTAAAGTTCATATGGCTGTTGAACCATGTTTATGTCTTTCCATATCTCTCTTTGACATCCGCTCCCTCTCTCCCTCTCTCTCATTATTGTGAACTCGTTAGTTAAAATCAAGATCAAGGAAATTAAGACAAACAATCAATAAGGTATGGGAAGGGCTCCTTGTTGCGACAAAGCTAACGTGAAGAAAGGTCCATGGTCACCTGAAGAAGATGCTAAGCTCAAATCATACATAGAGCAGCATGGAACTGGCGGTAACTGGATTGCTTTGCCTCAAAAGATCGGTATATGTCCGGACTTGCAAATAACTAATTAACCCTTTTATCCTCCATTGATTTCTCCTTACTTGTTTCTGTTTTCTCTTTCTTTGACTACTTCAACAAGGAAATAAAACTCAGATTAAATTTTTAGCTAGAGTGTATTTATATATTTTGATTGATTCAGTTAAGTTTCATGCACAAATTGAGACTTTTTCTTTTTCTTTCTTGCTGAATCAGGTCTTAAAAGATGCGGGAAGAGCTGTCGTCTTCGATGGTTAAATTATCTTCGTCCAAATTTAAAGCATGGAGGCTTCTCCGAGGAAGAAGATAACATAATCTGTAGCCTCTACATCAGTATTGGGAGCAGGTACATACATATTTGACAGTACGTATAATTACTTCTTTTCTTATTTCCAAATCTATAATCAGCTTCCTTGGTGGAGCAGATGGTCAATAATTGCAGCACAGTTGCCTGGAAGGACCGATAATGACATAAAGAACTACTGGAACACAAGATTGAAGAAGAAGCTCCTTGGAAAGCAGCGTAAAGAACTACAGGCTCGTAGAAGTAGTGGGCTAAAACAAGAGATGGGAAGAGGAAAGGATAATCCAGTGGCTTCGTCAGTTGATAACAATATTGTTAACGTAAATCCATATTGGCCAGAGTTGCATGTGCTGACTCCTATACCATACTCTAACCAGGAACCACGTCTTAACGACCATGCCTCTATTAGGAAATTACTTATCAAGCTTGGAGGGAAGTTTTGTGCGGATCCTCAATATCAACTCATTCAGCCTACCACAAACTCTCTTCAATACCCCATGGATATATCTCATAGCCAACAACTTTACGATCACCAGTTGATTGGTATCTCACCTTCTACTTCAGTGGAGGCCTTAAATGTCGACAGTGGGTCTCAAATCGTACAGTATGGACTAGACGAGGCAGGATTGCCGACTTTAGAAGGACGAAGTAATTTCCCCGAGGGGTTCGAGGGAATTGACCACAGCAACTCACAAAGATTGGATGGTCTGGAATTTCTGTTGAGTGATGACATGGTCAACTACAGAACTGGAACTTCGAATCCTGGTGAAGTCATAATCGACAGCTTTGGTGATATAAGCTCTCAAATCTATCCTATCCCTCCTGCAACTTTGACGAACTGCGAAGGGATACCACCAAGGTTTCTTCAAGAATTCTCTTCTCATGACCTCAGGTATCCTGGATTGGTGTAATATTGAACTGTGTACATGAATCATACATAGAATTTTAGGAATAGGAGAGGCGAGTGTTGGAATCTTAGAGAAAACCCTAGTAATTATTAATTGTTTGATCATTTTGTGAAATCTTTGTTTAGGGCAAGCTTTATCTTAACCAGTTCCTGTTCCTTGAGCCAGCTCCCTTTCAATGTACTTCCGAGTTCAGACTAAGTTTCTTTTGCAGTAAATTTGGTTATGTCCTATTGAAGACTTGTAGATAGAAATTAGAACGTACTGGTCCCTAACTTGGATGTTGAAGGTTGTGTTTTCTGGCAAGCATTTGAAATTTCTTTATATGCACAGACTTGAACAACATGCAGGTTAATTAGGCTCGTTATATGCTATAAACATTTCCCAACATGAACTCGGATAAGTAGATATGGGATATCTAAGTTTCCACACATGGCTTTTAATATCTCGAATGTTTGGTAAGGTTTACTAACCCTAAGCATATGCCTTTTTTTTTAATCTCTATCTGGAAGAAAATTTGAATATTAACCTGAAACTAAGCTCTCCAGGGATTTCAAGCTGGAATTTGTAGCTTTTTCATTTTTTGTGTTTTTTGTACATATGGATTGGACCTCTAATATAGCTATATATGCAGTATGACTGGCTGGGAAACTATATTTTATTTCAGGCAGACAATCTCTTGATACTTCAACGCCATTAAGCTTGATAACCAAATCTGTTTCTGAAGTAAAAAGATGAGCAACAAATATAGAAGCCATTATGGTAAAATGTTAGGTCATCAGACTCATTTATATAGAAAACTCATTTCTTTAGGAATAATGCATCACTTTTATAATTGCATATATATAATCCATATCTGCAATTTCAGGCTATAAAAAGTAGCCCGAATTGTTTCAGTAGGTGAGTGCCTGCATCTTTTAGTCAAAGCACTACCGCAGCATTACTCTGATGATTTACCAAAGATGAATTGCATTCTACTTCCAAATAGAAGTAATTAATTTGCTAAAGAAAAACCACGAGCATGCATGTTTCGAGTAGCTGTTGTCCTTTCAACTTGTAAATCTAGTACTCCCTCTTATTTAAAATAAAAGTTATTTTAAAGAGATGCATACTTATTAAGAAAGCTAGTGAAATATTTGATATACCTTTATTAACTGCATGTTGAACTGCTTTGAAAATGTAATCTGTGCAATTAGAATGTGAGAAAAATTAAAGGATAATTTTGAAAATAAAATTATAAACATACATGAAAATTTGTGAACGACACTTATTTTGAATAATTAAAACCTTCTAAAATGACTTTTATTTTAAATAAGAGGGAGTATATGTTATCAACATTTTCTGTGCCATAACTAGCTAGTAACAAGATGTGCCAAATTTTTCTCATGGAATTTACCGATCGTAAAGAACCTGATTTACCTAACGAACATTTAACGACCAATTTGATGAACTTAAATGTTACTAACCCCTTGAAACTCCACCTGATTTTTTTTTTTCATTCTAGCAAGCATT
>JANKYE010000009.1:5393613-5403719 GCA_032467995.1 Erythroxylum dillonii | reverse complement strand
TATCAAAAATAAAAGTATTAAAGACTTATTTTAACATTTTGTCTCATTATTTTATGTCATAATTTTAATAGACAAGATGACTTTCATAAAAGAAAATATCTCTATAACTTAATTTTTGTAAATAATCACCTTTATCTTAAGCCTTATATTCGGTACTTTCCATGTCAAAGAGCTGAGGCTCTACTTATTAAATAATTCAAAATTGTCTCTTAGCTTTCCAATCTTTGAGACCGGGTTCAATCCCCTAATCAAAATTGATTGTTTCAAAACAAGTCCATAAACCTTGGTTTGATTGGTTGGCACTAGGGATGACAACTGGGCCCAAGCCTAACCTAACCTAACACAGCCTGAAGTAAACAGATCAAGTTCTGGTTGATCAAACTCGAGCCAGAGCCTAGTCAAGGTTTTGATCTTTATATGTAAAACGACATCATTTTGTTAAAAATGACATCACCCTGGCATTTTAAATTGAAAAAAAATTGAGTTAGCCAAGTTAGACTGGGGATCGAGCCTGCTTTCTTGGGTCCGACCTATTGTCATCCCTAGTTGGCACTGATATGAAAATGCATAGCCTATCACTATCTAGTTAGATTAATATGGTGGTTAGCTCCAAATTATTGATTCACTAAAAATAACCTACATAAAATATGTGACAACTAATACATGATCTCCAGAGTTTATTTTCTCAAAAATAGTAATTATAAATTAATAACAATTCAAAGCTTGATAAAAGAATAATGTTAACCGTCGGATTATACAAACAAAATTCTTAGAGATTCCAATTCTAATACTTGCTTATCGAAAAAATCATTGGCATGTCACTAGCAACAAAAACAACACAAGTGAAATGGAATCATACAAGGCCGTCTTGTTGGAGGTGCATCTTTTGGACTTTGCTGTTAAACTGATTTGGGCAATACATCAATTTTGTGCATTTGGAGAAAATGAAGATGGTAAATGGGATTTCTTTGTATATTTAATTCAAAAACAGCAATAAAGCCATTTAGGGGAAACGACATGAAAATTGGCCTTTGTTGACGTGTGGAAGAAAGCAGAAACCCCACACAAACAAAACCCACGTGCCTATCGTAATCACAGATGTGACAAAACCCTTGTAGCTTGGGATCCACTAGCTTGGTTGGAGCCGTTAGACCCTGACCCAAATTTGGTTTACCGTTCAAAGCGTGGTATTTCTTTGGTCTTTGACCATTTAACCGTAAAAAAGACTTTGCACCTTCGAAACATACGTTACTTGGAATTGTTCCACTTTCTTGTCACCAAGTCTTTGCCTATACGACTAGGATCACAACAAATCAATGGAACTAACAGGCGAGATTTTCTTTTAGGACACCCATGTTCCCCTAAGCACACAAATTGCATAAGTTCTAGATTACCGGTGACATGAAAAGAACAGAAACAGGAATTTTTGTTTGTCTAAACATGAAAGGCTTGTAAGAAGAATTTAACCGGTCCATATCATGGAGTGGTCCAGATAAGAGACCCTGCCATTTATTGAGCAAACCTTGAGATAAGCCACGTTCTGAATTAGACAAACCGCATCCCCATGTGCAGCTCCACATACAACTGAAAAGTTTTTAATGCTCTTAGCAAGCAGCTACAGGGAAACACGATTCTTCAACCAGAAACTTTAAGGATGGCATTTGCAAGAATTCAAGTTAGAGACAAGGGTGTGGCGGTACTTGTGCTTACCATGTTATTAGAACAACGGTCAACTAGTACACACTAAAATCCAAATCCACAAATCACAACTCACTTCTTTTCATTTTCACTATGAGAGAAAAACTTTAGCTACAACTACAATTGGATTAAGCTAGATGCTGGCACAAAATTATACTTGTGAGGAATCTACAACCTTCTGCTTCAAACTGTGTTCACTAAAATTCAATGTTCCATCTTTGAACAACAAATTTTCTTACAAAAGAATGGAGCCAAAAACAAAAGAATACAAAAACAAAGGAAACCTTACATGTACTGAAGAGCACCAACACTACCACTAAAACGCCCCTCGAGAAATTGCAGGCGTTCTTCTGACCCTATTGACACAATTTGTTCTTCGTATTTGGGTGGCAAGAGTGTTCTGGGGTTGTGGAAGTTGGAGAGCAGTCAACAAAGCGAAGCACTCTCTTCCAGCTACCATAATCCCCGTGTAAGTGCTAGTGTTACTCCGGTGATGATCGTATTTACGTGTCCACCCATGTAAGCATGTGTTTTATATTAGGCGTATGATCCTAGGAACACTTAAATCTGTTTCTTCACTGAACCTGCTCGCCTATCAAATCTAGACCAACAAGTAAGAATGATATGCCTTGAAATAGCAAGAAGTAGAAATGAATTCCCTGAGCAGACAGGAGGCTCCTTGCTGCAGCTGTCAAAAGCAGGAAAGCCAAAGACAACTCCTTGGTGTAAATCCTATTATGTTTCTTCTTCTTTTTAGCCTTTTGCTGCTGTTGCCTGACCTCCTCCTTCATTTCTTCCAGATTTGAATCTGAAGAACCTCTTTGATGCTTGAGCTCCTTGTTAGCCAAGGAGACAAGATCGCCCTCAGAAGAACGGCCAGACTTCTTTGTGACAACCCATTCATATGCACTGCCGAGCTGGAATAGACCAGAGATCATAGCATTGAACTTGGTCACCGACATGGTATTCTCAAAAAGAAGGTATGGGACAATGAAGGGAAACGATTTTGGAGCTGGGAGGATATTAAGAAATGACATAGTAGCAGGGATATAACAAACAACCCACGACGGCAGCTCAGCCTCAGGCACAAACATCGTCATGGGGAGAATGATACAGAATAGGGTGAAAGAATAAAATGGTAGGATCAATTTTCGAAGCAGGAAGAAAAGAAATATCATATTGAATTTCTTCCATATGCTAATCTGCAAAACAGAGGCAACCAAACAGATTCAGCAAATTGAACGTAGCATATTCGAGGAACTTGGCAATGTGATCAAGAAATGTCAAAAATTAAAGTACCTTGGCTCGGATTATATCCGGCAAACAGAGCCTGAACAGCTGCATGGGTCCAGAATGCCATCTATGTTGCTGCTTTCTGTATGCCTCGTATGATTCAGGTAACTCACATTGACACTGAGAATAAAAGAAAAGGAAAAACAAACTCATGAGTCTTCAACAGAATCAATGACAACTTTCTTCAAAGACACTAAAAAAAAATCAAGAATAAAGCATCAGGGGATTAAACAGACAGTAATATACCTCAACGTCATTGAGGAAAATGAATTTCCAGCCATTAAGATGAGCACGGACAGCAATGTCCATGTCCTCGACAGTAGTCCTCTCTAACCACCCACCAGAATCCTCCAAGGCCTTTATCCTCCACACACCAGCAGTCCCATTGAACCCAAAGAAGTTGATGAAAACACCATTCACTTGCTGCTCTACTTCAAAATGGAACGCCAAATTAATGTTTTGCAATCTCGTTAGTAGGTTCTCATCCTTGTTAACAAACGACCATCTAGCCTGAACCAGCCCTAGCTCTTCATTATCCTGTAATCAAAATACCGTAAAGAACCCCCAAATCAACTTCACACTTCCCCCTGTGCTTAACTACTAACCTCCAAATCATACAACTTTCAAGTAAATGAAATTTCATACAGGTTCAAAAGAACAACATACCGAAAACAAAGCAGGAATCAACATACCCTAAAATGGGGGACAGTCCTTTTCAAGAAATCAGGCGTTGGCTGGAAATCGGCATCAAAAATGGCAACAAATTCATAGTCTTTAACATAGCTGCAATTCATAGCCGACTTGAGATTACCAGCTTTATACCCATCTCTAATAACCCGATGCCTGTAGACAATGCGGGCACCATCTTGCTGCCATTTCTGCACCTCCTCTTTGATCAACAACTGCGTTGTGGGATCATCAGAATCGTCCAGAACTTGAATCAAAATCTTGGATTTAGGCCAGTCTAAGTTACACACGGCACCAATTGATTGCTGATAGACCTAAATATGCAGCCAAAAAAAAAGTTAAAAAACAACTCCAGCTTTAACTTAAAAAACAGTTTAACTTAATTAATTAACATACCTCCTTCTCGTTACACATGGGGATCTGAACAAGTACCATAGGAAAGTAGCCACTTTCTCCTGACTCCAGATCGGCGTCAGGGTCTTGCTTGGGAATGGGTTTAATCTTCTTAAACCGAATCCAGAAACAACCCAAGCACAGAACAAGCCTATCCAGACTCTGGATAAGGAACAAAATAACACACATGTTGGATAAGAACTGCAGAGGAGGAGCGAGATACTCCACACGAATCAAAACCCAGCACGAATACAAAGTGTCGAAAATGTCTTTGAACCCAAACGTCGACGCTACGAGGTACTGTAGTTGAAGATGTGGAGCACCAAAATGCCAACCTTTGAAATAAGCAGCCACCTCGAAAACTAGTAAAAGCACGGACAACCATAGAAACAGTTTGATGCATGTGTAGAACCGGGACCTTACTGCCGGGTTTTCGTTGTTCGCGGCGTCTGTGTCGGTGTCGGTGTCGGTGCGGCCAGAGCGGATGCGTCCTCTGACGACGGAGCCGAGGGAGACCATTGCCGCAGCAATAGAACTTAAACAGCCAGCGGCTTTGTGGGCTTTGAGGAGAAGGACCCATGTGAGTTGTTTGGCGTTTTTGTTGCGAGATTTTTCACGGCGACACGCCGGCGAGCCTCCGATGAGGAAATCTTCATCCGACGGGCCTTCGAGCTCGACCATTGACCAGTTTGGGTTCTCCATTTTGACCACAACTGGCGTGCCTCTGTGACTCTCCTTCGACCACCAATCGAAAGAAGGTGCCATTTTGATTAGTTTAAGCTCAATGTATCCTTGTTCTGATCTATCCCAAAAAATAAATCAGAACCCACCCAATATATCCCCAGAAAATCGAGTGCTTTTTCCTCTCTTCGGTTAATCCCTCAAAAAGGCTGCGTCTTTGATCTCATTGTCAGAAAAACAGAGGAAGAAACAGAAATGGTGACACAAAGAGACCCAAAAACCAGGTTTTGAGATGAGCAATATATATGTATAAAATAAGAAATTTGGAGAGAGAGAATGGATTTAAAGATGTGGACAGAAAAGAAAGCTCTCACTCAACTCCGGTGGGAAAAAACGTAATGAAAAATGTAGAAGAACAGCAACTGATGTAGAAAGAGAAAAGAAAAAGCGATATATAGACAGAGAGACAGTGTGTGATGAAGTGATGTACAGAAAAGATTTTAGGAAAAGGATGTTAACAGCTCAACACGTCTTTGTTGTCCTTTTGATTCTCTCTAACTAAGACCCCATTAATGCTTGTTTATTTAACAAATACTATATACTAAGAAAACCTCAAGGGCTGTTCACCACACAGAAAGTTAGCAGATGATTGCTATAAATCCAACAAAAATTACGCAGAGCCAGCACGTTGTACTGTCGATATCAGATTAGGTTTACAGAGTTGGAATCTAACAAGATGCAAAACCCTGTAATTTTATTATTGGAAAGAGTCTAATCACTGGATCTTGTCAATGTAATCCCGTGGTTATATTTTGCTAATTATTTATGGAAATTACAAAACCAAAAATAAACCCAATTGCCATTCGATTTATCAACAATAATAATGCATCCAGCTGTCCGGGAGTAGGAGGACAGGCGGTACATCGGAATAAGACAACATAAGTTTCGGACACGCGCCATAAGCGCAAGTGTCCATGTAAAGACAGGCAGATAAAACTGATAATAATATAAAAAAACAGACAAATCTCAATTGTCTAAATTATCCTCGGGGCCTGGCTTTAGCCACCGACAGATTTCAGGATAATTTTGGAATATCCTTTTCCCCAAGGATAAGGCCACCGCAATAAACTAACTATGGGCTTTGAGCTGAACTTTTGGGGATCATCAAAATGTGATCACATTTGATCAACGGTCGCAATTAAGGCTACCAAAGATAACTAAAAACAGAATAAATTGAATCGTGTATGTTAGATTAGAGAATCAATGTACTAGAAGGAAGAATTCACGTGATCCAACGGTTCATACGCCTGCTCATAATTGCTTACAAATGTAGAGTAGCATTAAATTCTATATTTTCGAATTAAAAATTTTGTTTAATTGCAGATGTAAAGTGTGGAAAGACCAAATAGGTTAAAATAAGAATATTCGCAGAAAGCGCCACGTAACAAGACATTTTGAATCCGAGTGGATTGTTCCAGGAATGTTGCTATTGTGGTGCGTTGGATGACAGCTCAATGAATGTCATGCTTACACATAGAAGTTTCATGTAAGACACTTGGTGATAAAAGGGTTAGAACAATCGATTACAGACTTAAAGGAGGCTTACAAGACACGTAGGCCCCTGGGGTCTATGTATTTATTGGATAAATCAAAGATTAGGTGGTGATTGAATAGAGAACAGAGGTCTTAATCACAAATTGATCAACAGATGCTATAGTTGTTGCAATAATTTGTCTGAAGTAACACTGTCTATTTCTAGCTGTTTCCTTTATATGGGTCCACGTGGTAGACTCTTATCAACTAATACCTCAGGCTTAGGATACCGTAAATTTCTGTAATTTTATAGTGTCAAAAGTGTCAACTTATTGTTGTTATATTTCACTTTATTTTAATTTTTTATGGAAATTTTCAATAAATTAGCAATGTATAAATATATAAATTTTAAAATGTATTTTATTGTTAAAATTTAATATTCATATAAATTTCAGAATAATGATAATGTTTTCATTATAAAACTTAATTAATAAAAGGTTCATAATTTATAATTTAATTTTGACTTAACTAATATTTTCAACATAACTTTAATTTTTGTGTTCAAATATTTTCCTAATATAAGATTATGAATAAGAATAAATAATCAATGATGTCCAACGTGTGTCACATAAACTTTCCTAGCACATGACAAAGAGGTTACCTCCCCTCCTAGTGACACAACTAGAGCATCTAAGGGGGTTGCACTAGTTCTTAATAGTCGGATTAAGAGAACAACTAAGAACAAAAAACAAAGGAAAACAATATGTAAAGAAAAAAAAGAAAGAAAGCTAAGAGGATTTAGATTTGGTAAATAAAATATATAATCATGTCCACATAAATATTGTCAAATGTTGTATGGATGAGCAAATATTACTAGAGGTAACAAATTAATTATAATGTATTTAGTAAGTTGAAATACAAAGAAAAAAGTATCATTAAATTATCACTTAAAAGTTATAACTACGAAAAATCTTTTGTTGACAATTCTTGAAAATAAAAAATTAGAAATTAAAAAATACAATCAAAAATTGGAAAGAATTTTATAAATGGATTAAATAAAAATTTCAAATTAAAATTTTTCAAAAGAAAAAAAAATCTAACATTAAATTTGAAAGTTAAAACAGAGCTCTAGTTGAAACTTGAAAGAAATTAAAAATTTTAAGAGTCCATTTCACAACCATTAATTTTGTCATACTTTGCTCTTTATAAGAGTCAAGGATGAGTCATAT
Organism: Erythroxylum dillonii; assembly: GCA_032467995.1. NCBI lineage: Eukaryota > Viridiplantae > Streptophyta > Magnoliopsida > Malpighiales > Erythroxylaceae > Erythroxylum > Erythroxylum dillonii. Next base: position 5,396,205 of record JANKYE010000009.1, on the reverse strand, counting down.
TTTTCTTTTTTCGACAGTGAGCCCTAAGCAGGTACCCTTCTTACCCTTGTCATGGTCAGGCTTGTGTGATATCACACAAACTCAAAGATAAATTTTATCACTTAGCGATTAAGTTGATCATATTATACAATGCAAAATAATAGCTCATCAAATAAGTACATAATCATAAGTTAATGATGGCGAAGATGAAGATGCTACGTTGAATATATAACCTTATCACAAGAGATAGAGTTAAGAATGTAATGGTAAGAGATAAATTAAAAATGACTGGTATTAATAAAAAAAAATGGGAGAGATGAAACTTTGATGGCTTGAACATGTTAAAAGGATACACCTTGACGCTTCAATAAGAAAATGTACAAAAAAATAGTACTTAAAGACTATAAGAAAAAAAAAGGCCTAATAAGAATTAAGGAAAATGATAAAAAATTATATAACCCTGATGAAACTTATAGAGGACATGGTTTAAAATAAAAAGTTTGGGGTATTAGAATATGAATACAGGATCTCTCATAGAGAGATCATTTTCGTTCCCTTAAGTATTTGCAATATTTTCCTTCAAAATTTTTGTTTTATAATTATCCTAAAAAATTTCTTTCTTTTTAAATGCGTAGTATTTACCTCCTAGTTATTTAGTCTCAACATTTTTTTCTCTCAACCTTATTACATTCTTGATATGACTGATTTGATATACTTATCTTTTTCCTAGTTTGGTATTTATTTAATTTTTATTTATTATTATTAATTTTTACCATATTCTATATGTACGATATTATGTATAATATCGTCAAGCTTTATTTTTGCCTTTAATTCTCATTCTTTAGACTTCTCTAAGTTTGGTATTGTTGTTTTGGACTGTAAGACATTAATAGAGCTTCGACCGGATATCCAAGTTCGATAGATACGCCACATTATGAATGGCGCTGCTCATTCTCTTGCTCGAGTATCCATTCAATTTTCACCACTGTGTATTTGAAGAACTATTATGGCAGTTCTCCACTCTCATTATCTTTAATTCAAGTGTGGGATCTTCTACTTTCAAAAAGAAAATGTATTGTATATTTTGATATTTTTACTTATACATATTTATTTATATTTTTAAACTATCATTATTTTGCATTGCACGTGGATTTATTGGAAACAACCTCTGTACTAAATAGCAGTAAAGTTATGTATTACTAGACTTTTCCGGTCTCCGCATTTTAGTAGGACTTTTATTGGGTGTTATTATTGTTGATAATTTTTTATTAATCAAATAATTTATTTAAATTATGTAATTATAAATTTATTAAATTTGTAGTATTTGAAAGATAATAATTATTAAAAATTTCAACATTAAAAAAAATAACGAAAGCACTACAACCCCGCCATAAAAAACCTATTTCCTTTAAAGTTCAAACGAATTGAGTGGCTTATCAATTGATGACTTCATTATCTTTTTTTGACTATAACATAATTGGTTAATTGACCAGAGCAAAAGATATGATTAAAAAGAGAGAAGTGTATTGTGCATTCTGTACTTGGTTTATGCAAGATCACGACGGAGGTGAAGATTTGACACACCCTGGAAAGTTTGCATAAACAAAATGTTTGAATTTCATTAACGGGTTCACATTTTATGATCCAATCACACGCAAAAGACGTGCTAATTCCTGCTGTGCATGTTTTCTGTCTCCTTTCTTCTTATTGTGGTTTGTTTTGTGTCCCTTGACCTTATATAGTCTCCAAATTCATGTCAAATGTAATATTAAAGACTATGCTCTCAAACTTAGAATATTAAGAAGTGAAGGCCGCGCCAAACCAGTTCTTCGTACGTGGCATAGGTTTTGGAGATTAGGCAGGCACCTAACGAAAAGCACTAACTAGGGAACATTAGAATAATTTTAAGCCAATTATTGGTGTTTACTTAACGATCCTAACATTTGTTTCTTTGGTAGTCTAAGCACAAATTAGACGTCTCGTTGACGTTTATACTTCCAATACATGATTATGGTGCAACCAATTAGCAATCACAGGGTTTGTGGTGACTTTGAAGAAGAATTTCAAACATCAAAATTCAACCCAAGTGAGAGTGCTGACCACGGCCAAGGGTGGGGAAGGACATTCGTTGAAAGCCTAGTTTTATAAGGTTTAATAAATTAATAAATTAAAGGAGTTAAAATTTAAAAAGTTAATAAATCTATTTATCAAAAAGGGGTAGAAATTAAAAAGTCAACAAATCTGATTTATAATGTTTATATATATCAAAAATTTTCTTAACACTTTACCTCGTAGAAATTGAAAAAGAAAAATTTGTGGTTAAGTTTCTTATTATAAATTTAAAGCTTTATTGAATGGAGTTAAAAAGGAGTTCGGTTCTAATCATTATATATGTTAACACCGATATATTTTATTAATATAATAATATTTGATCTTAATATATAATTAACTAAAATTTCAATATTTAACTTTTCATTGAAACTTTAGCTTTCAATAATAAGTTTCAATGGCCTCTCGTGTGGGGTTGATGATTTTTGGAGAGTAGAAGTTTTATAAAATTTTAAATGATTAAGACAAGATTTCATTTAGGATGAACTAAGTTGTAATGACCCC
>JANKYE010000009.1:5334588-5346243 GCA_032467995.1 Erythroxylum dillonii | reverse complement strand
TCATTCTCATGTGCAAATTTCACTATACACGTGCAATGATATGCATAAATATGTCAACACAATACTAAACACTCTCATCCCTTTTCCAAATTACTATTCTACCCTTCCCATTGGGGGCGAGATATTACACCCAATGCATTTGCTCCTTTCTCTGACTCCTAGCCCACGATCGGTTACTCACTAACCAACACCAAGTCCGCAAGCACTTCACTACGGATGGCTCTTGTTACCATTATCGTCTAGATGAATCCTCGTTACACGTCGTACGAGATTGCGTCAAAGCCCGCCAAATGTGGAACTCATTCTCCTCACATATAGTCTCTACTGAATTGTTCGTTATGCCGATTTGGGAGTGGCTCAGTAAAAATCTCCAACACCATCGATGAGTTCTAAGGCATGATTGGGCGATCCTTTTTTACACTACTTGCTGGTTCTTTTGGATATGGAGAAATATGACCCTCTTTGATGAATATTTTACTTGGCCTTCCTTACCAAATTATCTCATTTTGTCTTATACAAGTCTGATACACAAAGCAGTTGAATGGCACCGTCGAGCTGATTCTAGTCCTCGTCCTCAACAAGAGCAACTTATTGGATGGCATAAAACCTCCTATTGGATGGGTCAAACTAAACATAGATGGAGCTGGCAAATGATCCTTGTCCTCAGCCACAGCAGGTGGCCTTAACCGGGATAGTGCAGACAGTTGGCTTGATGGTTTCTCACAAAATCTTAGATGGTGCTCACCAGTGTACGCAGAACTTTGAGGAGTTTTTACTGGCCTCACGCTAGTATAGAATCTGGGTTATTGCCAGATCGAACTTGAAGTGGACTCCACTGCAGTATTCACTATTCTATCCTTTCAGACAACCGCTCAAAGGCCCTCAATCCTATAGTCATGGGGACCATCGAGCTGTTCACTCGGAACTGGACTATTGTTTATCGACATATATATCGAGAGAGCAACAGATGCGCCGATTGGTTAGCCAACTACGCAGGCTATTTTGATATTGGGTTTACTTATTTTGATACTCCACTCATTAGGTGCCACTCCCTCTTTATCGAGAATATGTCAAGAATGGTTTTCCCCAGACTGGTTATGTAATATATTTCGGTAGCTTTCCTTGTTAAAAAAAAGGAGACCTAAGAACTGCTCTGAGAATCGCCAAAATGAAAACAAGCTGTATTGCGTTGATCACCAACAGAATGACCACGCCGGCCACACTGTAAAAAAATTTCGCATTCAGGAATGCAAAGAAGACTCGCCTCCCCACCCGACTTCCCCAGCACCTGTGAGAAACAACTATCGAGCAGCGGTCACCGGCCACCTAAACTCCGATGCAAGCACATTAGAATGGCCTACCGAAGACCCTGTTGAAATCGAATAGGAGGGATATTAATTTGGTACCTGGCGAATTCGGATTGGGAATCGAACTTTCCAATTCCTTCTTTCCAATTCCTTCAAGAGTAGATTATATGAACAATGGAAACACGCAATAATAGTCAAACTACTAGGCAAAACAATTGGTTTTAACATGCTAAAGAACCTACTGACATCCATGTGGATCTTATCTGGTTCGATGAAAATCGTCGATATAGAGAATTAGTTTTTCTTGATCAACTTCCTTCAATTAGACGATTACATACACGTACTCACTCAGGGGTCATGGATCATCTTCGGACAGGCCTTATCAGTACAACCATGGAACCCAACATTCCGCCCCTCCTCTGGCAAAATTTCCCACGTTATCGCTTGGGTGAGATTCCCTGAACTACCGATCGCCCACTACCATCCCTCCATCTTAAACGCTTTAGGTAATCTAGTTGGTCGCACCGTCAAAATTGACGCTACCACCCAACAAACATAAAGGGGGAAAAACGCCCGAGTGGTGGTGGAAATTGACATAAGCAAGCCCTTGCACTCCATAATTGAACTTGACAGTGAACAAATTAAGGTCGCGTATGAGGGATTGTCACACATCTGCCTCTCCTGTGGAAGGGTTGGCCATAGCACCGTGCACTGCCCCTCCCGACCCACGGTATCTCTACCAACAGTCAACATCATAGGAGACAAACCATCGAACCTCTCCCAGAACCAACAATCCGACACCCCCCCAGAACCTCAAGTAGCTGTGTACGACCCCTGGATTCAAGTCCAACGCCACAGTCAGCGCACAAACACCATAACAACGGTAACACGAAGTGACAAAGGAAAACTTACCAACCCAGACGACGGTCGCGGCTCGAGGTTTCAGCTTCTGTCAGATAATGCTATAAAGCCTCCCCTACATCAGCTCCATCTACTCGCCCTTCCAACCTTAACGAAGCTTCTAGTTCTCGCAATCAGTCGGATTCCCTTTTAAAGCCAATTAATCCACAAGCAATAAGGCTGAGACGGGGACGGATTGGAGCGCCTGCGAGTGGGCTCGTGGACCAGGCTTCCAAGCCTACTCAAAACAAAATCCATGGCCTCAATGCCACATCTCCCCTGACCCATGACCCATAAATGCCCTCTCCACCGATCTAAGGAAGGAGGTTGCTACCCCACAACCCAAAAACAACCGACACATAGCCATTTCCATTCCTTCGCACCAGAACTAGTAATACAAGATCCCTCACTAGCTTCAGCCATGAACGAAATCTTAGATTGTGGAGCTATGGAGGAAGATATGCATACAGACTACACCCCTCCCCCATAATTGAACAACCAACATCTGCTACCTCCAACTAAACCACCAGATCTTGAGAATGACGCAACTTCTGTAAACTAAGATACGGTGATACTAGATTCCTAGATGGATGAGCTGTTGCAACATCTCCTGATTAACTCTGAAGCTGGGTAGACAAAAGCCTTTTCCATCTCTCCAGACCACTAGAGTTCACCTCCCTTCTCAAAACCTTTTATTATGTCCATCTTCATCTGGAATTGTTAAGGGGTTGGGGGCAAGAAGTTCAAACCTATTCTTAAGAATTATATCAGGAGTCACAAACCCATGCTAATTGTGCTGGTTGAGACTAGGATAAGCGGAATTCTGGCTCAGAACATAATCAAAACCTTGCCTTTCCCTAATTCTTATCAGGTAAAAGCAAACGGGTTCTCTGGAGGCATTTAGCTGCTTTGGACCTAAGAAATTGTGATTAAAATCCTTCTAGCTCATCGCCAGTTCATACACATGAATATTGAGTGGGGGCATCATTTCTTTGATTTGACAGCCATATACGGGAGCCCCACCTATTCTCTCTAACATTTTTTATGGAAATATTTGCAGAAAATAGCTAGCGTTACCTCTCAACCGTGGCTCATAGGTGGAGATTTCAATGCAAAATTAGAACGTAACCATCAACGAGGAGGGGTTAAAATTAAACCCCATTTTTTAGATTGTGTCCAATGCTGCCAACTTTATGATCTTGGATTCATCGGACCTAGGTTTACATGGAGACGAGGCCCAACCCTCGCTCGTTTAGACCAAATTTTTTGTTATACTTCTTGCCTCACTTACTTCCCAAACACAACGGTCACACATTTACCCTTCCTCAAGTCTAATCACTGACCCCTTCTCATGAAGGTCCAACAAACTTATCACAGGCCTACGGTTCCTAGATCTTTCGATTTCAATCTTCCTGGTTGACACACGACTGCTTTGTCCAAACCGTTTAAGACCTTTGGAACCCCAATACACAGACTCTTTGCGGTGCAATCAGGAATTTGGCCACAAACTTGCAACATTGGAATCAATCAACTTTTAGGAATATTTTTCATCACAAGAAGAGAATCATGGCACATTTAGGATCAATCGGCACTGGAAGAAGAGGATTCTGAATCACTTCGAGAGCTAGAAACATACCTTCATACCACACTGGAGCAAGTCCTCTATTAGGAGGAGTTATACTAGCATAACAAATCTAGATGTTAGTGGATTGCACAGGGCGACAAGAATACGCATTACTATCATGCAGTTACCACCGCCAACCGACGGAAGCTGCACATTGCCTCCTTAACGGACAAAAATGGAAGGATTAGCTCAAACACATCTAGTCTCAGACATACAGCCAATTCCTTCCTTGAAAAGCTTTATACGGCCGATTCTTCAACACCTACGTGTTTACCGCTCAAAGGTCACTTCCCTCCACTTTCTAGCAGAGCTTCACAAGACCTGGCAGCTCCTCTCCTCCCCATCGAGGTTCATAAGGTCTTCTTTGATATGACTCCTAATAAAGCTCTAGGGTATGACGGCTTTAACCCTTTATTCTTCCAATCCCAATGTGACACTTTAGGACCTTCTTTGATCTGTTTTTTCCAGCAAATATTTCGACATGAGGTATGGGAGTCGAAGCTAAATCGTACTATCATGGTTTTAATACCCAAGCTTCCTCCTCGAAGTCGATTACGCAATTCAGGTCCATTGCTTTGTGCTCAGTAGTTTATAAAGTCATTACGAAGATCATTGATAACCGCCCGAAACCTCATTTAGATACTTTGGTAGCCCCTAATCAATCCAGTTTTGTTCCAGGGAGATTGATTGTTGATAACATTATTATTGCCCAAGAAATCATTCATACCATTAGAAAGAAGTCAGGAAAGAAGGGTGTGCTGGCTATCAAGGTAGATCTGGAAAAAAGCGTACGATCGACTTTTTTGGGATTTCATCCACGATACCCTTATAGAGATTGGACTTCCTGGATCGTTGATTTCACTCATTATAAAGTGTTCTCCTCGGCGACTATGCAAGTGAATTGGGAAGGGGAACTCGACGACACTTTTAATGAATTAGGAAGGGGAACTCAGCAACACTTTTACTCTTACCCGAGATATTCAATAGGGTGACCGGATATCGCCTTACCTTTTCGTCTTGTGTATGGAAAGATTAGGTCACCCCATCAACCACTCTATTGCTCAAGGCAAATGGAAGCCCATTAGATTAAGCAGACGAGGTCCCCCCTATCTTACCTTTTTTTGCAGATGACCTTATCCTGTGCTCAGAAGCTTCTGTAGAATAAGCGCATGTCATTCGGGAAGTTTTGTCCTTGTTTTGCACAGCCTCAGGACAATGGGTCAGTCAAGAAAAATCACGCTACTACTATTCCATGAATGTCCACCAATCCTTTGCGTGAAGACTGAGTAGAGTACTGGGCTTTAAACAAACAACCAACTTAAGACACTATCTAGGAGTCCCTTTGCTATACGAGACAATCCATAAAAGAACGTATCAACATATAATTGACAAGGTTCAACAACGACTCTCGGGTTGGACTGTAAACCTATTATCGTTGGTAGGCCGAGCCACTTTAACTCAAGTTGTTATCTCTACTCTCCCAATCTATACAATGCAGACGGTTTGACTTTCCCAACGTCTTTGCGATGACTTGGAAAGATTAATGCACAGCTTTTTGTAGGGCTCCTCTCAAGGCAAAAGAAAGATGCACCTAGTTCACTGGGACAAAGTTTGTCAACCTCGCGAGATGGGCAGTCTCGGCATTCGCAATATCCGAGAAACCAAAGATGCCCTACTAACAAAACTTGGTTGGATGCTGATTTCGAAGCCAAAAGCATTATGGATGCGAGTCCTTTATGCTAAATACAACTTTGATGTAGACAATCTCCTAACTTCCTGAAAAGCGGATGGTGGTTCGATGATCTGGAGGAGTATTAAAGCTATTTGGTCTAACGTGCTTAAAGGCATAAAATGGCTAATTTGTGATGGTTTCAAGGCCCTTTTTGGTTAGATCCTTGGGTGGAAGGCATAGGGCCCCTCATATCATACGCTCTGACTCCTATACCTCAGGCAACCCTTGAACTGCGAGTTCAACACTATGTGGATACCACAAGTAATTGACTTTGGAATAAAATTCCAACTTTTACACCTTCACTCTATTTGCTTGTGCATTGTAGGTATATTACTGCCCCAGTCTCACTTAGGGCCTGACAAAAGGATCTGGGGGAAGTCAGATTCTGGCCAGTTCACCACCACTTCAGCATATTCTATGCTTATGGATCATAACACTCATGTTTCTAGTGAATTCTTAAAGATAATTTGGCACTAGAACGGCCCCCAACACATCAGATCCTTTCTTTGGCTACTAGCGCAGGATCGGTTACTTTCTAATCAGCAACGTCTTCGTCAATGCCTGACTACGATTGTTGAGTGCTATCACTGTCGGGCAGAAGAGTCCTCTCTTCATGTAGTGCGAGATTACCCCAAAGGCGAGAAGATTGTGGCTTCAATTCCCTCTACCAACCACATCTTTAGATTTTTTTAATCTAAACGCCCAAGAATGGCTTCATCGCAATCTTCAACAGCACCAATTGGTATATGGACTGGATTGATCCCTGATCTTTGGTACCGCTTGCTGGTTCCTCTGGTCCTGGAGGAACAAGACCCTCTTTGAAGACCAATTTACTTGGCCGCCTTCTCTAGCTCATCTTGTCTTGGAATATGCTCATTGGATTCACCAAGCTACGATCTGGCATAACAGAGCATTTCTCGATCGTGGACCCCGACCGGAGCAATCAATTGGATGGAGCAAACCTATTTCTGGATGGGTGAAATTGAATACTAACGGGACGTGTAAAAGCTCAACACATACGGCCACAGCAGGGGGACTTATCTGAGATAGCTTTGGTGCTTAGCTGGGAGGCTTTGTTCAAAATATTGAATGGTGTTTCTCAATTTCTGTTGAACTTTGGGGCGTCTTCTCTGGACTGAATCTGGCGTGGAGCCTTAGATATCGCAAGATAGAATTAGAGCTGGATTCTCAGGTAGCGATGTGTAGTCTCTTTGACTCCACCAAACGCTCAATCCTTTAGTTATGGGCATCAACTAATTATTAAATTACAACTGGGTCGTAATCCTCGGTTATATCTACCGCAAAGGTAATAGGTGTGCCGATAAACTTGCCAACTATGCTGTAAATTTTGAGTTTGAAGTTACTACTTTTGTAAATGTACCTTTAGGGTGTTTCTCAATCCTCTTAAAGAATATAGCTGAGATTAGTACCCCTCACTTAGCCATGTAATTTGTTGTGACTTTCTCCTTCATATTAAAAAAAATTAGAATAGAGTAATTCCCAGTTTAATTCACCTCTCGAGTCTCGACCGCTCCCTTCCTTCCATGAGGTCGATTCTTTTTAGAAGCAAAAAACTTAGTAAGAGACCCGATGAAGAAATAAGCCAAAGACGAAGAGAATCGCTCCAAAGCTCAAGTTTTTGTCCTTCTACGACAACGTCCGTTCCACGACACTAAATTACTAAATTAAGTACTCAACTAGCCCTTTTTTACAATCATGAACTCTGCGTCTCTTAATGTTTTTTCTTAATTAATTTTCTAACTTTTAATGTGAAGTTAGTATATAATAAATTTTAGCAAGCAAATTGACTTTTAACTAATCAAAGTGTGATGACCCAAATACAATAGCTTAAATCTTAATCTAAAACATCCACGTCGAGTCTACCCCAATTATATACTTAAACCGTACTAAAATTTCTCAAAAGTTAGTTCAGCCAAGAGCCTTGGACCTGAACAAATGGTAAGAAGTTGAAAATAGGCCTGTAATTAATTCTAACAACGGCATCTTCTTCGGCTAAAAATTCGAAGAACAATCACAGTTAGGACTTAGGAGGTTAAAAAAAAAAACAGAACAACCTATACAACCAAAAAACTTTCCATTTTCTTCTTAGATTTTCTCCTTCTGCTAAATCAGTTTAACTTGTTGTCAAAGTAACAAAATCCTTTTGAGTTCTTTGCTTGAACCTTTTTCTTGCCAGAAGCTAGACCTCCGGGTTCAAATGTCCTGCAGAAGATAAAAATTACATGTGAAGATGAGGCAAATGCAATATATATGGTAAGAGTCTGACTTATGTCTGGACCTTTCTGTACCATTTGCTCCCAAACCGTAAATGGCAGAGCTTGAATCAAATCCCATTTGGAAAAGGCTTTGTAGTTCATTGTCCAATGCAGTCTGTGGATATGAGAAGATGCATGGTTTTTAGCATCAAACAACATTTTGACACAACATTTTTGTACCCTTACTACTTACTTGAGGCATGGAAGGCAACTGCTGGTTTGTGTCTGGAACAACTGGTATGCTGGGTTGAAAAACTCCATGACAATAAGGATTAGAGTTCATCACAGGACTAAACCCCATAAATGATGAATTACCATTTCGTGGACGGAGCATCTAGATAGAAGCAAGACAGGAACATAAACCGTTCGTAAAACATCAACAAAGTACTTGCATTCTATGTTGTAAACCATAGAAACATCTGCTTACATCTTTGGATAGAATCCTCTCAACATCAATTTTCAATTCAGGATTTACAGTTGCGAGTTTCATGGACAAAAACTGCAATAGGAAGGCAAAATACTTAATCAGTTCATTGCACAGACAATAACCCAAATGCAAGAGTTGAATGACAAGTATTTATTTACTTCAACTCAGCTGTACTTTGCTTTTTTTTTTTATCGGTCGCTTATTCATAAAACCTTTACTATAATAATCTCAAAGGAGGAGCATTAGCAGGTAACAGTAGAATTACTTTAACTTGGATTTAAAATGTATGTAAAAATCTCTACTTGAGATAATTTCAATGAGGAACAATCCACTTTACAAGGTCAGCTTATAAGGTAAAGAAGTGACTGAGTCATCAAACTCCGGACCAAATTCAGCCCTCTTGTGAAAATATCAATTTGAGAAATTCATTTCCAGTATCAGGATTCCATACCTCGACCTGCTGTTGCAACGACTGCACATAGTTGATAATCTCATCAAGCATGACTGCTTTCCCAGTGATCTAATAAAATGAGCAAACCCAGACGTTATATATTAATTTATTTTAGAAGCAAGTACATTTCATTCAGAAGTTAGGCTTTCTAAAAGGACACCTTATTGCATCCTGGAACCAGGTCTTGAAGCAATTTCATCCTCTCACTTATCTTTTCTCTCCTCACCTGCAAAAGAACTTCTAACCTCAATATAAAGGAAACTGTGCCATTATCCCATAGTATACATTACAAAATATGCTTATACAAACCCTCTCTGCAAGACTGTGGCTATTGGTTGCCTGACCCCTCCTAGCTCTCACATGAATGTAATTATCTTTAGGAGCTTCTGCACTGTTAGAACCATCCTTGGATTGTTTTATTTCCTCTTTTCCCCGTGGATATGGACCAGTGTTTAGTTCATCTTTTAGCTTTTTGTCATCCTGTTCTTTGGGCACACTAGAGTTCTCTTTAGAAGGGTCCTTCTGCAACTCACCTTCACCGTTCTACAACCAATTCCATATCAGTTCAGAGAGAAAAGTTATAAACAAGGGCAAAGTGCCAGAAAATTCTGCAACTTTTAATCAGAACCTGATAAACGTAATCCAGATTACCTTCTTTGGATCAAAACGAGAATTAGACTCCAGAACTTGATTCCTTCTCTTCTCATTGGAAGAAGCTCCAAAAGCTGCTGCTTCCAATTGCTGGAGACCATCACAAGACTGTTTCTTATTTGCTATCCTTCGGCCTTCCCTGTTAATATCGTAAGCTGGAGGGCATATAGTACTGGGAATCTGAGCAGACCCGGTTAGACAATAGGAAACAACTATATCAGAGAAATTCCCACTTCCAGCCAGTTCAACAAAACTTGGATCAGATGGGTAACTAAAAAGGTGGGTATTGCTGCTTATTCCTTGGTTTTCCACAAGAGCAGAGTAAGAAGAATTTGTAAATTCACCTTGAGAAAGTATTGTTGAACCTTCAAGGTTCTCATGCTGACCCAGTGAAACTACATTATCCCACCCTGAAGCAAAGAATGGATTTGTGCTCATTCCTGATGAGCAATTAATCACGCTCTCATCTCTACTTCGAAACCCCATCCCATCATTGCTACCGCCAACACTACCCATTTTCTAGATTCAAATGTCAAGGAACTAACCTATGCAGGAATAACACTGAATACAACTATAGACGAGGAACTAAGTTAAAAACAAACTGGGTTTGATCAACTTTAACCAGTGATATCTTCCAGGACTCGGTAAAGAACAAGCAGTGTTAACAGCTTTATACAACTGAGAAGGTGGCTAAAGTAAAAAAGGAATACTTGAAGCATCCCATGGACGCAAAGTGATAAAGGTAAGTGTCCAATGTGTGAGGCATAAAATCTAATCTACGCCCAGCTAATTACCTCATCTTTCAGAAACTCTACGATCAAGTAGAACATGCAAGGACATGATGGAAACTTAGAAATGCTTCCTACAGACAAAAAGTGAACCTTTCAGAGCATAAAGCATACTTATGCAGAGAAGTTCAATAGCTAATAAACAGCTCACAGGACCTAAAAAAGAAAAGCAGATTCGCTTTTTCACTTTTGCTTGTACGAGAACTATAATTTCCAACCTTGAGTCGATTTAACATCAATGTTACATTGGAATTCATCAGAGTTAAAAGGTCCAAGCAACAGGAGAGAAAGAACACAAAGAGATTAGTGCGTGAAGAGATCCCAACAAGGAAATGACTAGTTGTTGAAGTATTGAATCAAAAACCCAACATTCCAGTAACTAAGCAAAAGGAATCTGTTGGGACTTCTTTTGAGATATTCTCAGATGGGTGTCCAAAAATAGCCAAAAAGGATCAAATTCTAGTTCAATTATGCAAAGAAACAGAAATTAACAAGATTTCCAGTAACAATTCCCTGAAATGGGTGACCAATAGTACCCTCAACAGCATCAAATGCCAGCTTAAGTTTTTTGACTACAAAAACCGAAGTTCAGAAAAATGATACTCCCACAAACAGCGCAAGAGGCATCAAATTCAAACTTTACTCAATCACATGCAATGTAGATGGATATCTATGTATGAACCTAGAGAGAACACTGAGAAATAGTATCTGTATACAAAGAGAGCGAGACAGAGGAAGTTGTGATTGCCCTTTGGCTTCGGCTTACCTGCTCAGGCAAACAAATGAGACGCATGATTTTAAAAGACTAACTAACTACTGCTCCCAACTGCTCTTTTTCGTAAATTATTGCAGAACCTAATCACTGTACTTCCTATAACCTCTTTCTTTACAGTTTTTGGAATTTTAAATTGTATTTTATGTTTTTTCATGTTAATATTATGCTTAATATTTATCCCGGGGGAGGTTCTTCTCTTCTCTTCAAGCCCAAGCTTGGCAGCCATAGCTAATAGCTTGCTTACTTCCTTCTTTTACTATAATCTACTTTCCCTTTTTCTTATTTTTTTTCCTGACACAGTTCCCAACCAAACAACCACTCCTTTCATTTTCATTTCTTTTGAGAATTAACTTTATGATGAACTTCAGTTCCATCAGCTTCCATGATCTACCCTTCCCATCATCAGATTGATACATGGCCCCACCAAATCTCTCTACCAATAGGGTGTTGAAAAATACTCACTTTTCTAACATAGGGCACAGTGGGCCTATTCCCATTATCGTGTTCTGTTTCCGTGTATCACCTATGCCATCCCCACCCATCCAAGAATTGATCCCCTACCACAAGTATACATTAGCTGGCTTCTTATTTTCATATATATTTTAACAAAACACCTGCAGCAACCTCTGTTTCTTTTTAACTTTGGTAATGAAGATAAGGAATAAAGGAATCTAATCATCAATTTTACCTTCTTGTCCTGGTATATTTTTATTTCCAGCTAAGT
>JANKYE010000009.1:5275397-5290124 GCA_032467995.1 Erythroxylum dillonii | reverse complement strand
TAGTATATATTTATTAATTTATATTCTATATTTATTTAATATAATATTGTGAGTTAATTAAAGTTGATATTACGAATATTATTGAAAATATATTAGGTAGTATATATTTATTAATTTACATTCTATATTTATGTAATATAATATTGTGAGTTAATTAAAGTTGATATTACGAATATTATTAAAAATATATTAGGTAGTATATATTTATTAATTTACATTTTATCCTAAATAAATATCTAAATTAAAGCTTTCTTATTTTTATTATTTGAAATAAAATAAAACATAACATAAAATCCTTTACTTCTGTCTAATTTTATTACATTATATGTGTTATATTGCATTTTGTTTTATTATAAAACCCTCGACCAAGGTGCCTTTGAACGCTTTTTCTCTTGCATGCCAAGCACTTAACTCCCTACCTGCCTAACCATTTCTTATTTGTCACTGTTCTCTCTTACAAACCCAAAGATGACATGTCAAAATCCAACGCCCATTTGTCATGTCTCAATCACTATAGATTCTCTCTATCCTGTTTCCTCAAGGGAGGTTTCTTTTTTTCCCATCTCATTATAAGCTACTTCTTTTGTCACTAATCTTAATACCAAATGCACAACAAAGACCGCAAAAAAGCCTACGCATGACAGTAGCATTAGCAACGCTTTTCTCAATTTTAAAGCATTTTCTCTTTTGCAGGAAAATGAACCGTCCTAAAGCTGCACCTCCCTATGCTCTACTATTTCCCAAGAGAATGAATAAGATCTTCCCTTCAATCTGAGTTCAGACCTAAAGTAGCTACCTAGCTATACCCCTATCAAGTTTCGTGGATTCCCACTTCAACACTAATTTAGCACTCAATCGTCAGAACCCCACTTCAATTCCAAGAGCATTACTGCACATTGGCATTGAAAGTTTGAAACCCCTTTGGCCATTCACTTGCCACATCCCTCACCTTACTCGTTATATGCAAAGATGACTATGAAAGTTGTTTCCTTATTTAGCATAGTAGCTTTTTAAGCGGAAACCTGTTTTGACTGTCCAGGAATGTGAAGTCGGATACATCTCCACATGATGAGCATTTTGCCTACTTTTCACTACCCACTGGGCTACCAGACTTGAACCGGTTGACCCACGTTAGGTTATGTCGAGTTTGACGTAACGAATACAATTCTAAGTTAATCGACAGGGGTTGGTTGAAGTAGATAAGAGTGAGACCTAAATGGACCATGAGCTCTTGGACGTCCATTCATTTATCTTCAAACTAGCCCATGTTAGAAAGGGTTTGTCTTTAACCGAAGATCGGATCTTTTGGGAACACGAAATGATCTGGATCTAGTTATTGTAGGTGTCTCCTATTCTAACACTTAACCTGATTGTTGGATTAGGAAGCATATAATTATAATGCATTCATTGATCATGGTCAAACGCCACTTAAATGTGAGCCATGCTCTGGGAATTATTGAAGAAGAGGGTTTTGTTTTGTCATACTCTTAGGTGATGGGACGTCTTAGGGGTACTAGCCCATCTGTTACGGCGGCTACTACAAATGACTGTGCGTTACCAGGCCGACCCTATGTCCC
Organism: Erythroxylum dillonii; assembly: GCA_032467995.1. Classification (NCBI taxonomy): domain Eukaryota; kingdom Viridiplantae; phylum Streptophyta; class Magnoliopsida; order Malpighiales; family Erythroxylaceae; genus Erythroxylum; species Erythroxylum dillonii. The sequence goes on along the minus strand of JANKYE010000009.1, from coordinate 5,288,547 downwards.
CTTCATGTATCTAATCAACGTTATCACACAACCTAATCCATCTTAAATGTTTGGTAACATGAAAAACAATTTCCTAGTCAAATAACAAGGATCGTCCTGTCCTGTGTTCGGTCAAGGATATTCACAAACTGAGATTTGGCGCCTGTTTGACGACAGCAAGCACAAGCTGGATAAAAATTTGTCCCCTCGAGCTATGTCAGCTGGGCACTAACCGTTTGAAAAAACGAGAAATTTGAACCAACCAACTTTCTTGCTTTGTCAAACGCAGATGTGAAACTGTTGGCAGAAAACCATAGTACCAACAACCCCTTTTATTTATTAGGAAAACAAAGTACATGAATAAGTCGGTTACCAATGATTCCGAGATAGTCCAACGTACTCTTTAGTTTGTTATAACAATAATTTACCGTAAATTTATGCTGGTAGCTAGCGAGTCACGAATACCTCCTCACCAATTAAGGTTCAAATCGTGGTAGATGTATGGGATGGAGAATCTGCAGATGTTAATGATCTTGGACGTCCAACAAAAATTAATAACTTGCTAAACATAGCCTCATTACAAGCAGAAATGATTATCAGTTCAGATTATCTGATGAAGCAGAGCTGAATCGGCAGAACGCGGGAGTTTTTGTTAGAATTACACTTTCCATTTAATTATATTACGCAAATCAAGGGAAAAAAGCAACTCACAGAAAAGTTTTGAAAGGAGCAAGCATGATTCAAGTTTGATAAATAATTATCATATACAACAAGTAACTTGATTTCTTTCCTCACTTGGCTGATTCGCACAAATTCTTTGACAGCAAAACTGAATGAGATGCTTGGAAAAAGGGCATCACCTTTTTCTAATCGACACATGCAAACATCCCCTCACCACCTCCTTATCAATGAGCTCAGCAACTGCATTAAGTAACGAAGAATCATCCATTACAGCATATGCAAGGAGAAAATGAAGACCAATATCACGGAGACAGGATCAAAATTTGTCCATATTTTCAGAAAAAGTCAAACGTCTTTGCTAATTCAGTGGTGTACCAATAAATTAGGTGGCAAGGCAAGAAAAAGAGAAAGTCCAAAGTCTATTATGCTTCGACTTGTTATTCACACTACATTTTTTTTCCCATCATCATCCAGCAAGTATCTTATAATGGCAACTTATGTATAGACTGTTCATCTTAGAAATTTGTCAAGTTTGAAAATTAGAATTAAGATAACAAGACTCTTGACAAACAACAGTAGGTAAGGTGAGAAGCTATCACCAAAAGATTCAAAGTTAGGCCTATCACATAACCACATAAGGCAATACCTCAAATAACTCAAATGGGCTTCCTTGTCTGTACATGTCATTCTTCTTACTAGTAGAATCTGGAAGGATTCTGGCTGATAATGCTCTCCATCCAATAAGTAAAACAGCTGTGCTTCCCATCGTTACTAAAATAAATGTGTAAGGTGGAATGTGGCCTGACGTCACAGCCCTTATAAGTATTCCCAGCTGCAGAATGGGTAAGTGTTAAATAAACAAAAATTGATTAACTACATCCTTCTTCTTAATAGTCTGCTTGATGAATCGAAGTTGAAATTGCACAACTGTTAGTTAAAGCCATGCTCACCACTCAAACAATGTTCTCAATTTGAAAGCAGACTGTATAAAATGGAATAGCAAAACGTTTACAAATGGAAAACAAATACAAAAGCAAAAGATCATAATTCAAGGGGGCACAAAATCATAAATTCTTTGAATGGATTAATTCAGTTGAAAGAAGATATGCAACAGAATGGCAGCTATGTCCTCCACTTGCATACATAGGAAAATGCTGAATGCAAAGATTAAATATTAGCCATCTTTGAGGGGGAAAAAAAGTTATATAAACTTTCTGCCCCTGGAATTTACAGTACCAAAAATTGAAGAACAAACAGCCTTGACATCTGCTAGAGTATGTTTGCAAACATTAGGCTGTTGACCAATGCATAACATTAGGCTGTTGACCAATGCATAAGCTGAAAGCTGTAGATGGACCACAAATCGCAGCTTTAAATTATGTGCTCCCATGGTCATCAAAGTATGATCTTTTTCTGACATAGTATTAAATTGCAAGTACATTCTTGACATAAACTTCCATTTTTCACTTTCTCGTGGATCTTTAATGTGTTTTAGCAAATAGAGGCTTAAATCCCATAGTAAGAATAAGGATTCAAAAAGATGCCCCGATCTTTGTTAATGTCTCTAGATCTTGTGGTGATTGGCACGGAAAACTGAATTAAGTAAATTACCAAAAAACCTCAAAAGTTTTAGAAGAAGACTAGCTGTCCAGATAGAGCGCATCCAAAGTTTAAATGTAAAATTCCATTGTTGTTGAGATCCTAAAAATACATAATTGTATTGTACAGATAAACAAGCTCATGTGATTCCACGATAAACATACATATAACAATGGACAAGTAAGAACATCCTAGATTTTCTTAGTTCATAAACATGGTCGATTGAAGAAAGTCTGTAGCATAGGCAAGCAACTGAAAAGTGATTATATGACATATCTCTCATCTCCCATGACAATTATTCGGAATCAACTAAAGAATCATGATCGTCTGTGTGAGTATCACCTCAAATACTTGAATTAAGAACTCCAGGGTTACCACACAATACCACCCCAAGAAGATACTGAGATCCTAGAAAATGTGTGATCAATTCAAATAACTTCTGCATGTCTCAAGTGTACTTTCACTGGTCAGAACAGAAACTTACAGGTAATCCCACAGCCCATGATTTAGCAGCTGCAATAACAGAATTGGAAAAACCGTTCATTCCACGACCGTCCTCTCCGTAGCCTCCAAGGAAGTAAGCACCCAGAAACCAACCTGTTCATTTTGATCCCAAAAGCTCTTAACTTAGCAAGTCGAAATTTCAACAATATCAATTAAAAGCTGCAATTCCAACCAAATTTAAAATAAACGATATACAAGAATCTATACCAGCTATAAAAGGGTCAGCAGTACGCAGGGTCTCATAGTCAAAAACCGGAAAACCGTGACTATATCTACCAATTGCAGAGAACAAGAGTAAAGCCAACACATCTCCACCAGCAAGCAGAGCCACACGACTGTTCACAAATTCATTGCACTAGAACTAATCAAAACCCAAACGCCACCAACAAAAGAGAGTTACAATTATAACAGTAGTTAGACATCAAACGTACCCCCATTTGTCTAAACGAGACGAAGTGGGTTTCTCGAACTGTATGACGCCTTCCAAAGGAACGTTATCTTCGCTCACAAAAACGATTTCATTTGGATTGCTATTGGCAAGAGGTGGTTTGGTGGTAGAAGTAGAATCCACACCACTCTCAGGGTTAGCGACGGCAAGAGAGAAGTGGCGTTTTTTTAGAAGGAACTTGGAGTTGGTGTCGTAATTGGAGAAGAGAGGTGGTTTTTGGTGAGTGAAACCAAGAGGCGAGGAGTGGGTACATCTTCTGGCCGATAGAGCTCCTCCCGGAGCTTGGCTTAGCACCATCATTTTTTATCGCTAATTTTATTCTACTTTTTGTCTTCTCGTTGGTTTATCTCTTACAACATCTTCGATAGTTCTGCGCTCCGTCGAAGTTGTGTGGCTATGATAACCCAAAAAGATAAGTGGCCCAAAACCCCCCTTGAATAAAGAATGCATCACGTTTCATTTTTCGTTTTCCTGAATGAATTATCGATGATCCTTATTCCTTGTGCCTTCTATTTGTTCAACTTTCCTAAAAGTAGGAATTAAGATGAAATGCTTTATTGTTGAATTTACGATGAACATGAACCTTTTTGTTTATGGAAGGGCAATTTACGGCCAACACATTTTACTGTGACAATATCAATCCATGCAATCTTCACCGGAACAACCTGAAAGAGATGAATGCTCATACACCAGAAGACAGATGAAATATAGACATTACAAAAGCTAGAAGTATTGGACTAGAAACGACTGGTTACAATTTATAATCACAGTTCATAGGGGAATATGCAAAGGGAAGATGACTGAAGGCATTATGTTACAGATGACTGAATCATTTACTAGTGAAGTTACTGAGACACTAAGCAACATGTTCATGTGACATGATTGACAAATAAGAAATGGACATCTAAACAGTGACAGTGTTAACTGCTCTACCCAATCAGTGAAAGAATTTGTGTACAGGATGTCAACTAGAGGTGATCTATTCACAAGACCCGTCAAATTCTGCTAGCTAGAAGCATTTCCATTACCATTCAAATCTGAAGAATCTACTTCCGTCTTTAATCCTTCAGTTGGCTGAGGCATATTATCAGGTAGAAGATATCCACTGCCACCAAGAATCTCGTTCTCTTTTCCGGTCACAGTAGGCCTAGTAATCCTATTGTACTCCATTGCACCCGTAACACCAACAGCATCATACATGTAAGCAGGATAAATACAGCCGTTGCCATAAGGAAAAGGACACAGCCCAGATCCGACCATCACTGGCCCATTCCAAGGACCCCCAGGGGCGATTGGTGTAGCTGCAAAGCCTGGTCTGCCATATCCTACTACGGAATATCCACCGGGATAAACACTAGTTCCATAAAGATATCCTCCAACACTACTGTACACAGGAAGAGGAGCATAACCTAAATAAGTTTCATGTTCAGGACCATAGGAAAAGAATTTTCCCAATTGATTAGCCTTATCATAAGTCCCGTTTATTGCACCTGCTGTGACACAACTACTGTTACTATTTTTTATTCTCTCTTTTGGCACAGCTCTCTTCACCTCCACAAGTCTACCGTTCAACTCATGAAATGTGTTTACCATAACCCTGTCAACAGATTCTTCAGAATCAAAAGTGACAAACCCAAAGCCCCTTGGTCGGTTAGTTGAGCTGTCTTGCATGACGACTACATCCATTATCCTACCAAACTTCTCAAAGTAATTCTTAAACCGTTCCTGAGTCAAATTAGCTGATAAACCCCCAACAAAGATCTTTTTAGTTCTAAAATACTCACACTTGTCACCTGTACTACCCGTTCTATCAAGCCCACCATGAAGTTGGTTGGGCTGGTGCTGTTGCTGTACAAGATGCTTCTCCTGATTGTATTGATGTTGCTCACCTCTTGGGATAGCTTTTTTCACTTCCACCTAAAGAAAATGAAAATTCTACTGAATCAACAAACCAGAAAGTATTACCAATAATGAAAACTACATCCGATATCTAATAAAACATAGTAAACAAAAAATTCAAAACCTCTCTCCACTACCTCCACAAGAAAAACGAAATGATTCCAAAATTAAACTAGCAAGACAGAAGAATCCCTAAGCTGCAGAACTAGTCGAGTCACCTTTATTTAACAGCACTAAAGTTATTTTCTAACATTCAAAAAACAAAAAAGTCAAAACAAAGCCTATCCTTCCATCTTCTAGCTTCACAAAATTAAGCAAGTTACCATGCACACATGGAACTTCAAAGGCAGAAAATAAGGTAATCTCCCGTTCTTTGTACTTTTCTTTCTTAGCAAATGAAAGCTAAGCGCTCTAGTTCTACACTTACACGCCTCCTAATTCAGGACAGCCACTACTAAAATAGATGGTAGAAGTACAAGAAACCAAGAGCTTAATAACTAACCGTTCTTCCTAGTATCACATGAGCATCTTTAAGAGCCTCGTCGGCGAAGGAAGTCTCGGAGAACCAAACAAACCCAAAACCCCTAGGATTTCCCGCGTTTCTGTCCTTTGCAACCAAAGAACCCAAGACATGACCGTACTTGCTAAAATGGCTTGTAAGAGCCTCCTCACTTGTCTCCCGAGATATGCCTCCCACGAAGAGCTTCGCTTTCTCGGCTTCCATTTCCAGACACTGAAAACCCTAATTGCACCGAAATCCCTAAAACGCCCAAATTGGACCACAAACCCTAGAAATTGAAATCTTCCTAGGGCATCTCCACACGCGCGGGTGGAATTGGAAACGTGATGATGTACAGTCCCTAGAATAGATTTTACGTTTTACAGTCCAACGAAAACGTAATACGTTATTGGGCTTAATAACTGGATCTTCATAAGTAATATTATAATGGGCCTCAATGATTGTTTTGATGCTGTAATGGGCCTAGTGGTGTAAATGTAAAGACCTTTCTACTAACTAGCTCATCTCAACTCAACTCTTCCATTAAGAATACTTGTACGGATATACTCCGGCTTCGTCAACTTCTCAAAAAGTACAGGAACAACAAAAAGTTCTCATACCAATAGTGGGTTTTGGGTCTATTGATATGCTTTTAAGGAGGAATGTACTCAACTTCCGTTTGGTTTTCACGAAGAATGTTACTATCTCAAAAGGAATGTATCTGAATTTTAAAGCTGTCGTTAGAATCATTTTATATGGAGCCATTGCTTACGTACCTATACTTGTGTTATGTACAAGTTTTTATCTTCAGTTGTTAACAAACACCCTTCATAGTACCAACAGAGAACGTAGGATTTGAATCTGAACCTCTGCGTACTTCAGATCGGATCAAGAAATCTGAAAACAAAACAAAAAAAGAACCAACTTCACAGCCTGTGCAGAGAGAGTCAATCCCGAGATCCTCTCACATGCTGGTGCTGCAGGTTGCGTTTCTAATGCTAAAGTATTAATCAATATGATTAGTATAATGAGCGGGTCTTATGCGTGCGAATATTCGGTCCAGATTATTTCTGAAGGGTACGTGATTATATCATTATAAGAATCCCATTTTTAATCCTCTCTGCATGTGGCACAAGGTTTTTTATACCATCTTGTTGCGTGAGAGAGATAACATTACCTAGTACCTACACAACAGTAGTCAATAATCAGATGGTAGTAAGTAAGCTAACGAATGGTTCTTCACAATGCCATTTAGGTTTCATGATACCACGTACTGTATATGTTTGTTTTTTCTCCTGCAATAGAATATCAACGTCATCGGTATTATAATTAGGTGAGACCCTGATCATGTCCTTGACTAAAATATACGAGATAATTACTTGGGGAAGCATCTCTAGGTGTTATAGGATGTAAACATTTCTCGGATTTGCCAATCTCAGTCTTATTATACTTTGTCATGTTCTCGTTGCCAAAACCACACCGGAGTATATAATACTCGGAGCTCTATGACCATGAAAAGCATATATCTTTATGGGGTTTGGTGTCGTCACATTTGCAGATGCACTCCTCATGGATGCCATGAGTGGAGTCCAAATTCCAATTACCAGGCTTAATTATTTAGGAACTTGTTATAGACAAAGCCAAGGATTTAGATACCTAAGTTTCGTCTCAATTGTCATAACTCTTTCTACTTTGTTGACTGGTCATGGAATATATTTAGCAGACGCACATAAGTAGATGATTGATTATAAATTTTGGGTTTCTTTATCTTTAACAAATAACCGATGAAATCTTAAATTTGCCAACTTTTTCTCTGCAGTCTGAATTGAAAATTTAAATTGCTTAGCGTCAAGTAAGGTATGACGAGGAATGCACTTGTTAGAAGTTAAAACACCACGCACGCAGAGAAAGAGATGTAGTAGAACACACATGACAGACCACATGCTTCGTGTCCGTATCACAGGTTCTGCAATTCTTTATCAAAAAGACTGCAAATGGTGTGTGTAAAATACCTTTTAGGCACCATGAAAAGTTGGAACTGTGTTCTTTGACCAGAGAGATGATAATTTGCATGTCCAGAACTGCAATGGATATAGCAGGTAATGAAATAATTGCAGGAATTAAAGCAGAAAACAGCATTAGTTTCCTTCTAAGTCTGGTTTCAATTATCTGACAGATGTGTAAACTAACAACCGGAGGGCAAAACCGATGGATTTGGTAAAAGAAGACAAAAGGGTACGGCAGTAAACTAATATAGAAGTAAACAAACCAACCAAGGGTGCAAATATCAATGAAAATGGTTGTAGGTAGCAAGTAGCGACCTCTTTTTGTGCAAAACAGCTCTTCAAAGACCCTGAAGCTAGCCTAGTTTTGTGCAACACCTATGACTTCTATGGACAAGGGAAGGACAGGCATGGTGGCTCCTTGAAGATTTTGATTCTTCTTTACGTTGACCAAGAACAAAAAGATGATAAGACATGCCTTTGGGATTACACAACTCTCGGGTCCAAAGAAATTATATAAAAAAGGGTAAAAGTTATAGTTTCCAATGCTCATACATACATCGATGCTTGAAGGGTGTCGTTGTCGTTCTATTCAATTGCTGGCTTCCTGCATGCAAACCTACACTTGTGACCCACTACCGCTTCTATGTAATATGATTGTAAATATACATTTGAAAAATACTAAGAGACAAGAAAATCATATTCTGCGCACTTCCCAATGCACGTTTTTTTTAACTTGGCCTTGGAAACTCGCGTAGAGGAGGTGTAAATGTAATAATGTTCTCATCGACATCTTTCGTTGAGGGGACCAAGTATGCTGTGAGTCAGCAATAGCATATGCCTAGTGAACTAGTTAGTCAATTAGGTTAAAGGCTAAAAATGATTGGAATACCGAATTCACCCATCGTATTAATCCAAATGTACACTCAACTCTAATTTAAAGAGTCCAGATTTTTTGTCCAGTTTTTATGATGTTTTATTGTGTTCAGTAAATTTCAGTCATTCACTTATAAGGGCCTTACGTTTATTTATATGAAACTCACGCAGGACCCGTATAAATAAATAGCTAAAATTTACTGAACACAATAAGACACTATAAACCTGGACAAAAAATCTTGTACCCAACTTAAGTGTTTTTGCTGTGTTTTATAGAAGAGAATGACATAACACAAGTGGTTGACACTTGACAGGCGAAGGGTGAATTTGGTACTCGTGCCTTAAATGGAAGAAAAAGGGGTGGCTCTGTCACGTGAGCATCGTCACTTCATCAAGGGTCCCATTTCCTCCTTGTTGCTGTCCCATGCCTTTATTATATTGCTTTTTTCTATGTAAAGCATTCTTTTTTTTTTATTTTAAAAAATTAAATATACCAAAGAACTTAATAAAATTTTAAAAGAAAATGTGTTGTTTTATTAAAATCAATTCATATATTTATAAAAACGTAAACAGAACAGGGTCTGTTCTGTGTTACTACGGAGATGGAGGTCCACCGCTGGGCACGGCAATGCCTTGAAAATATCAAAGTAAAAGCAAGTGGGTGTTCGTGTGGGCCCAGTGCCAGTGACGCAAGTGGGGACGAAGGTTGGGTGTGGGCCCAAGGGAGAGCTGTCGGCAATTGGGAAGCGAACTTCTTCTCTCTACTCACAAAGCCCAACAACATCCACCACCCCTCGACTTGTCATTCATTTCGTTATTATTACTATTTTTTCAGACTATTTTGTGCACTTTGTGGGCACACCCTTTGCTGACACGTCAATGTCAAACTCAAACCTCTGGCTCTCCTCTCTATTATATGATATGATGATGGTAGAGATTGCTTTTACTTTTTCTCTTCATCCTTTTGGTTTTAGTTTTACACCTATTCGAAACATTATATCTATAAGAGATAAGATCGAAACTACTGCTTACGACTTCCTGGTTGCCTTAACAGCTGCCTTATCTATCCGTAATTGTACCATGTAATGTCACCTGAAAATGGGAAGAAGAAGAAGAAGAAGAAGAAGGAGAGAGGTTGCTTGATGAGCAAGCAGGGAATGGAAGGAGTCAATTATTGAGGATTGTTTTACCTGGTGACAAGCTTTGAGCTATAAGTTTTCCAATAATTTCAATGGACATGCTGCGCTAACTGACTCCTGTGGCCCCGTCAATAAGCTGTCTTCCAAGCCTTAAAAGCTTTTGACAAGGATTACACAAGCATGCTTCCTTTCTCATGACATATCCTTGCTCTCTCCCTCCATTTTTTTTATATAATTTTCATTATATTTCCGTCTCTTCTTTTTTAGTTATAATGAACTTAAACAAGTTGCAAGAATGTGCTTTCTGATACCCACAAGACCCTCTACAGGGATTGATTGATTGATTTACTTAATATTGCCATGTGAAGCAAAAATTGATGTCCTGAAAAAATTCCCACCAACTTGAAGCTTGTCGGTGCACACTCATTCATGGATTCACTTTCAACTATGGCAAATTATTCTTCGATATGAATTTAAAGATACTGCAACCAAATCTCATTTGCACTATTCGGTGGTTGTGAATAAGTTATAAATGATTCGGTACATCGGAGATTTTATCTGGAAGCAGCACCGTGACATTGACATACAAAAAAGAAGAATGCTTTCATGATCTATGAAATCGAGAGTGCCATCTTTTGCTTTTTATGTTCTCCATTTGCCTGGCACAGGGACAAGTCGAAATAAAAGTAGTTTATGCTTAATTCTTAAGTTAATTTAGATTATTAAGTATAGAGCTCTAGTTACAAATGCAGTGAGTTTCTTGGAAGTTATAATTCGTGTACTTGCTTTTGGTATGAGAGCCACAAGAATTTGAACTATGAGACACTTCTATAAATAAGAGGATCTAAAACTGTGGCCCATGTGGATTTGACGTACCCTTTGTAAATATCTTCCAATCATTCTTGTGCTTGTGTCTGTGCTTCTTTTCTTCTTCTTTTCTTCACACATATACATGGAATTATGCATAGGTCGTAATTATTGGAAGAAATGAAAACGTCAAAAGAATATTGTTTGCAAATGATTTCCGCTTCCACTGTTCAAGCACCTTTCCTACCGCAGAATCCTCATGCTTACTGCCTGCAGAAAAGGGAACATACAACTATTCAACTGAGTTTTAGATTCCAAAATTAGGTTATTTGGAATCCATATTAATTGAGTGATCCTCGCAATGTAAAACTTACTCTTTTATAAGTTAAAAATTACAGATTTTAGTTATAAACTCCTTTTAATTGAGGATCAAATAAAAATAATTACTTACTTTTCTTCTTATGAAAATGATTCCGGGAGTTCGCTAAATTCCATGGAAGTGTTCGGTGTTCCTCGCTCAAGGAACTGAGGAAAGCAAACAGGCAAGGAATATATAGAAGCAGTTGCTCTACCTCTGTAGAGAGGGTGAGACATTGGGTGTTGATAATGATAGTTTAGCGCTAGATCTTACACTTCCAGTCTTTGACACTTAACGGATACGAAGCTGTGACTAGTTTGTTCATTTATGGATTCCAGCAATAGTTCATCATCTCATAACGTTGCCGGTTAAAAGACCAAATGGCAAATGATCATCACTAAGCAGGTCCTTCGCCGGAATCCATAAATGAACCCACATTATTTATTTCTGGTTACATGAAATATACCATTTAACCTAATATAATAATGATGCTGCCTTCTATGAGAGGAAATATATATTTTTTGTTTTTATTTCCTTGTTAAAAAAAATGTTTGGTGAATGATAAAATATATGTTCACATAGTTGCTGTAGAATATGTTATTTCACTAATATGTGAAGTTTGAAAATATCTAATATTACGTTGTTTATAAAATTATATATAATTAACGATAGCAAAAAGAAAATTACATTTGTTTAATGAAACGTCGGTCCTGTTAAATAATCAGCTGATTCTATTAACTGTTAGCTGATAATTGATTTGACTAGCGGATTGTATTAACTGTTTGTTATTTGATGTTTGATAAAATTAGCTGTTTAGTATTAGTTGTTTATGTATAAAATGACTTATAAAGATATGACTTTAAAATTTTTTATAAGGGTATGAATTTATTATTTCGTTGAATATTTTTATAGTTATTTATATTTTAGATATTTAATTCTATAAAAATTAAGTTTAAAACTCTAATAAAAAATATAGAACATATAATAATAACAATAACAACAAAATCAAAATCTCATCTCTAATTTTATACCTCGTGTCGATGAATAATATCTTGCTTGTCAATTTAAGCTATCACATAGACGTTTTGATTAATTTATAGATACCAGCTATAGTTAATTCGTTGAAAAATTACTCGTAAATAGTTTTTTTTTAAAATGATTGACTGGGTTGAATTAGCCAACCCAATTAACTTCCAACTAAATAAATATATTAGTTGTTTAACTAATACTCTTTAATAAGCTCAAATATAGCCTAAAAGCTATCTACTAAATAGCCCCATTCTCTGTTTTGTACTTTTTTTGGTCACTAATTTCAATTTTTATGCAAATAAAAACTAGTTAGGTTCCTTATACAAAACTGTACAGAAGTGATTGGAGCATGACATGTGTAACAAATACTAAGGAAGCAAAGCAGGTGACAAATAGGACTTGCCTTGTTGCTGATAAACAAAAGAAAGCAGGGAGAGGTGACAAGTAACAAAAGAAAGCAGGGAGAGGTGACAAATAGGACTTGCCTTGTTGCCGATAAACAAAAGAAAGCAGGGATCAGAAGCAATAGGCTAGTACGAGTCTACGAGGAAGGCATGTGCTACGGAATACCGTAGTATCCATGTTTAGCATGTTGTCTACGAAACCTCTCTTATATTCTAAAAACAAAACTCCTCCATCCCCGACCCCAACCATCCCTAGTGATATAGTATATGCATCTTCCAGCCTCTCAATGCCTATGACTAATTATATAAGACCTCCTCCTCCCGAGTAGTAATAAGAAATTAAACACCACAATCACGGTATCTTTGACCAACTAATACATTTATTTTAATGATAATAATAATACAGCTTTCAATAATACATATTTTAGATAAATTGTTTTTTAAATATTAATTTAAAATGTATAAAAAATCAAACTAATTAGGTTTAGTATATTTATTACATTTTTATTTTCAATAAATTACACTTTAAAATCTTTTAAATAAATCTAGAAAAGATACATTGCAAAGTTGACTGACTTAATTTGAAACTGGACGGTAGGTTTAATGATACGTAAAGTTTTTAATAGAATGAAATGATTTAACGCCTATTTGGATGGGCCTTTAAGAGGTCAATAAGTATTTTTTTTCACAACAAAAATCTTTTTTTAAGAAAATGGGTGTTTGACTGCAAAATAAAAAAAGAATTTCTTTAATATATATGGCTTTTTTTGGCAGTCAAAATATAACTTTTTAAGAAACTCAAATTTAGAGTTTCTTAAAAAAGCGTTTTTCAGGTAAATTATTCAGATTAATTAATGAGCCTATTTTAGTCTCTTTTGTCCTTATGTTTTATACATAATTCCCACAATACACACAAACATATATT
>JANKYE010000009.1:5264335-5275297 GCA_032467995.1 Erythroxylum dillonii | reverse complement strand
TAAAAATTAAAAGTATTTTTTATTTTTATGTTGTCAAATAGTCTATTGTATGAAGTTTTTTTTAAATGACAGTCAAACAGTCAATTGGTTTATCAGAAAAGTTTTTCTTATAAAAGATCTACAGAAAAAAATTATACTGACAAAAACTCTACTAGTATAAGTCCAACTAAACAAAGACTTATAATGAAATAGAATGTAATATTAGAAAATTGTTATTTGAAAATAATGTAAGATTTCATAATATAGTATAATAAAATATTATTTAAAAGAAGAGCTCACGATGTAATACAGAAAAATATTATTTATCATTTTATATTCCAATATAAACCTCTCAAATTAAAAGTAATTTATTTTTATTATTTAAATGAAATAAAATATAATATAAAACTCTTCCCTTTCAACCTATTATGTTTTATTTTATTATAAATTCTACTCGATAGAATAATATTATATACTAATCTATTCTATTAATAACTACTCAATTAATCACAGGCTTATTTATAAGGAATAGTATTTTTACTGCTTGGAAGCGGTAAAAAAAGGTAAAATGTAATAAAGTCAGCATTTTTGTCTGGAGGGGGACCGTGAGAGGATGGAACTATGGATGGGGTGTTAGTAACTTAGTATAGGACAAGTGAGGATAGAGATTTTGAGAGAGAGGCGTACGTAGGTCACGTGGATATGCATCTCCCCTCATGCACCCCACCCACACCACAACTTCGACCCAACTTTAAGAAGAGGGAGAAGGTAATAATAGAGACGCGTGTTGAAAGTTGAAACTGCTAGACGCTACTAGCTAGCGGACTTTGCAAGGCAGAAAGCATTAGGTCAAGTCTTGTTACACACTCTCCACTGCTCTACTAATCAACCTTGTTAACGATATAACATAACTTTTCTTCAGTATCCCGAGACTCCATAACTAAGCTACTTCACGTCTTCATCTCTAAACTGTCAGATTATTTGAGTTCGAAGAACATCAGAAGTGTTTGGACTTTTGGCAACCCACATAAAGTAGAGTAATTCCTATGCTATGCATGCGGTTTTCTGTTCACTTTTTGTTTCTTAAGCTCTTTTGCTTGCTCATCACTTTACTTATAATAATAAATCCTTCGATGCATATTATATATATATATATACACAAACCCACAGATATGTTATGCATATAAGCCTTTGTCTATTTGGTTTGTTTTGCCCCCTTCTTCTTACTCTCCCTCTATATCTATATCTCTCCGCAATTATTTTGTCTTTGCAAAGGTATCGACTTTCTTTAAGAAAAACCATTCTGGGTCTTTTTAGTCTCCGCTGATATAAGGTTGAACCATATCATATCCTCCATTAAAATGCTTCAAGCATCAGTCTTTTTCTTTAATCAAATAATGTTAGCTTCAGAGGTGGTGTAGTTTTACTTGCGCTGCTTGTTTCCACATGGAATTTGGGATGGTGGGTTTGGAAGGATTTGCGGGTTCAGACACTAACCTTGCCGGTGTTGCAACTCTCTCTAGTTCAGATCTTGAGACAAAACCGAAGTGGTACGGATCTGGGTTTCTCAAGCAAGATAGATCTGGAACAGACGAAGATGATTGGAGGGGCTCTAAACTGTCCAAAACGGAGTCAATGCCGTTTGTTCAAAGAAACGGGTCACTGAAATATAGTAGTAGTCTCTTCGCTGATGGACAGCAACCGCAACAAATGCTAAGCTTCTCATGTTCCAAATCAGAGCCTGAGAAGACCCCTCCACATCTGCCATTACCTTACTTCCACCTTACTTCTGCTTATAATAGGAACACAGGTACCCTTAAGCAACATTTGAAGGCTTCAAGCGCGTTTGGAATATGGGATTGCTATTATTGTGCTAAATAAATTGAGTTGTGCCTATGTTTCCCCACGGGGAAGCAATGGTTTTTAGAGGAATTTTTAAGGCGCTGATATACTATTTAAAAACGAGATTTTTAGCTTTTGAAAACTGTTCGTTTGTGGCATTCTCTTTCAAATAAAGTTTAGGTAGTTTTGTGTGGATTAGACGTCTAGAATGATTATAGATAAGATGCTATTGGTTGTCTGGGTTTTGATTCTGGGGAACAGTGGAAATTCATTTCAACGACATATAGGTTTAGTCTTATTTACAAGTCTTGTCAAGTAAAAGTAGCAAAACTGATTCCATTCTCTCTTACAAATCTTTGTCTTCCTGTGTTGAGATGACTGGTCGTGGCTACTTAATCTAAGATAGGATCTCCATTGACAAAGCTTGAAATATGTTTGAAGAGATTATTAGAGCGGAGCAGCATAAAAAGAAAAGAAAAATGTTTCTGGGTTTTCCCATATTTCCTTTCTACATTTCGTCTTTCGTCTTTCTCCATCTCTATTGCATATTCCCTGAAACAATATTTCAGACAAGTTCGATAATTTGGGTATCTGCCAGAGTCCCTTTCTATAAGTCTCTCTTTGCTTTTTCTATCTCAGACAAAAGCTTTTATTCCAGCTTGTACTGATATTGGTTAAACATTCTGCAATTAAATCTCTTTTGTTGCTGTTTCCTCTCTCAGGATACAACTCTGGAAGCTTTATTAGCTCTGGAAGTACGCATGGACTTTTTTCAGAGGCAAAAGGGCCATTTACTCAGTCACAATGGATGGAACTTGAACATCAGGCTTTGATCTACAAATACATAACTGCGAATGTACCTGTACCATCTCATTTACTCATCCCTATAAGGAAAGCTGTTGATTCTGTAGGATTCTCTAGCTTTCCAGGCGGATTTCTCAGACACAATTCATGTAAGAAACTTTCCTCTGCACAAAATTTACCTTTCTCTTTCTTGCATATGTTCATTGCATACTCACAGTTCCATTGGCTGTCCGAATGGGTGAATGCGTGAGTTTAAGTCAAGATTGAAACTTTCACTAGTGTGCTGAGAACTGATGCAGTAAAATGTTTCAACTATCTCTCCCAAAAAAAAAAAAGGAGAGAAGAGAAGTCATCGTTTAATGCTTTTTGTTTCCGTTTAAGTATTCTAGCGACCCTACAAGATTTGCACCGAAAACAAAGTATCAACTTTTTTTATCATCTTAATCCTTTTCAAAACGCCCAAATTTCAACAGTTTCATTTTTTATTCAGTTGGACACTGAAAATCCAGACCTTGTTTACCATACTGACGTGGGTTGCTCCATGTGAATCTATGTAACTTGCAAACGCAGTGCAATGGGGTAGTTTCCATCTGGGATTCTCGAGCAACACCGATCCAGAGCCTGGGCGGTGTCGTAGAACAGATGGAAAGAAATGGCGGTGCTCGAGAGATGCTGTCGCTGACCAGAAATATTGCGAGCGGCATATGAACAGAGGTCGCCATCGTTCAAGAAAGCCTGTGGAAGGTCAAACCGGCCATTCAGCCGCCGCCACCGTCACTTCTACCATCGGTGCAAAGTCGGCAACCGCTGTCACCTCCACATCTGCACCGGTGGTTGGTCCCCGAAACGGTGACGGCCCAACCCATAGCGTCACCATTGCACAGCATCATTTGCAGACTGTTAGTTCGTCTAATGGTTCGTCTGCCAATCCCATAAGCAGGTAAAAGGCTACAACTTCAGAATTATTACTCTTTAGTCTCCATTAAGCAGGTCATATCTGAGATTATATTTTTGCAGGTAGCATTTTCTGTTAGTTTGTGAAATTAACAAGTCCAAAGTCCTTCAATTTCTATATAGTAAAAAAAGCAGATAGCAAGATGAGATGTCTGCAATTTTTCTTCTTCTTTTTTTTTTTCCCTTCTTGTATAGGTTCATCTCAAATCGAATATTATAATCATTTTCCCTATGCTATCCAAAACTGGAATTCTTGCCTTTACGTCGGGAAATAACATCTTGTTGTGGCTTCCATCTTCTTGATCTCCTACACTGTGATTGCCTTCACTCTTTAGACTAAATGATGAACCTCCAGATAAACTTTTGTTTGAGATTTTTCTACAAAAATTTCTGTCCTCACTATGATATTTGTAGTTCATGCGATCCCAATTAGCCCATTAATTGTACTAGTAGCCTGGTGTATATTCTTCAGTTGAAGCAACGATGGCATCATATTTCTTTGCCATTCTGATTACAACGTCCTCTTGAGTTGATCTCTCATTTTCATTAAATTTGCATTTGATTCACAACTTTACAAAAATTTCTTTTGACGTAATGATTTGCTTCCAATTTTTTCACTTTGCTTAAAAAGGAAAATGTTTTTTGTTTGAATAATCCTTGGACTGTTAATACAAGTGTTTATGGTACCCTTTACACGAGTTCGGGACAAAGATTAAATCGAATACTTCTTCTCAAATATTCTTGACTGCAGAATTTGATAACATATATTTAATTGGTTTACTAATGTCAGGAAGAGCATTACTGAAGAGTTTGGACTTGTCACCTCCGATTCCCTCCTCAACCCTCAGCAGAAGAGCTCGTCTTTGATAAGTGGCAGAAACTATGGATCTTCTCAGAACGGGAGTGACCAGGAAAATGTTTCTCAATCTTCCCTCCGCCAATTCATGGATGATTGGCCAAAAAATCAGTATGATCGCTCTGCTGGTTCTTGGTCTGAACTTGATATGCGGTCAGACAGAACTCAGTTATCTATTTCAATACCTATGGATCCGTCAGACTTTATGTTCTCTAATTCCTCGTCAAACAATGAGAAAACCGCTCTGTCCCCTCTAAGGTTGTCTCGCGAATTGGATCCGATACCTATGGGACTTGGAGTTGGTACCGTACTAAATGAACCAAACCAAAGACAAGCGAGTTGGATTCCCATCTCTTGGGAAACTTCAATGGGTGGTCCCCTTGGAGAGGTTTTGCATAATACGACTAATGGTGCAGCTGAGTGTAAGAATTCATCAGCACTTAATCTTATGTTGGAGGGATGGGACAGTAGTCCTAGGATAAATACTTCTCCAACTGGGGTCTTGCAGAAGGCTTCATTTGGTTCACTTTCAAACAGCAGTGCAGGACAAAGCCCAGGAACAGAGAACAAGAATAGTGAAGGGGCAAGTCTGTGCAATGACCTTCTCGGTCCAGCTCTTGTTCATTCTGCATCAATGCCTGCCCTGTAACTACTTGACTCTTTGGAGTTTGTTTCATGGAAGAAGAAGAGAAAATAGGAGTCCTATGTCTGCATGTAACAATTTCTTTTGAAGCTTTTGATCAGACCTTTGATTTTGTTAGCTTATAATATGTTTCACTTTCTTCGTGGATTGCTTGTGAAAGAGGGAAACACTGGACATAAAAACCCACAGGGCAGATGGTTTTCAGAGTCGTCATGTGGAAATTCTGGCATCAGATTTCGCACTCTTGATTTCACACAAGCTTTACCTATGTATAACGTTCTCGTCAAAGAGCAAAGCCCATCATTTTGTTTTAGCTATGAAGTCGGTGGTCTTGTAAAACTTTGTTTTATCCATTAGAACTTGAATGCAATGCCGTTTTGAATCTTTTGATATCAGCAAACAACGTAGTTTCTGTTTCCGCTCAATCTAATTCGTTAATGGTTCAGCTTCTGCACATTTGTACAAATTATGAAGCAAAAATTGACATTTTTAGAGCCCACTACAAAGAATTCTTATATTATTGAAATGTATACAAATTACGCTATATGGATAATTAACAAGAGTTCTCAGGGGAATGGGGAGCGGACGGGTAGAAAGGTCAGATGAGATCTCTATTGAGGTATGGAAGCGATTGGGTGTTGTTGGTACTACATGGTTAGTTCAGCTCTTTAATGTGATCCTCGAATAAGTCAAGATGTCGGATGAATGGTGGTTGAGTAGGTTAATCCCTTTGTATAAGGCCAAAGGAGACATCCAAATATGCTATAATTATAGAGGCATCAAATTATTAAGTCATATCATGATGATGTGGGAGAAGGTAATTGAAAGGAGAATCCGGAGAGCTGTTTCGATTTCGGACAATTAGTCCGGATTTATGTCAGGTAGGTCCATGATAGAAGCTATTCATCTACTTAGGAGATTGATGGAATGCTACAAGGAACAGAAACGAGACTTGTATATAGTTTTTGTTGATTTAGAGAAAGCATATAACAGGGTTCTTAGAGAACTTATATGGAGGTGTTTGGAGGCAAAAGACATTCCTAACACTTATATCAGAGTAGTAAAAGATATATATGAAGGAGCACTTACTAGTGTAAGGACAATCGGAGGTGACACAGAAGCGTTCGCTATTGGTGTTGAACTACACCAAGGCTCGGCTTTAAGTTATTTTTTGTTCACATTAGTATTAGATGAACTTACTAAGCATATTTAAGGAGAGGTGCCATGGTATATGTTATTTGCGGACGACATAGTCTTGGTGGATGAGACAAAAGAGGGGGTAAATGCTAAGTTAGAATGTTGGAGTCGAAAGGTTTTCGAATGAGTAGGTCCAAGGCGGAATATTTAGAATGCACCTTTTCGGGTTGCCAGATGGGACATGAGGCGAAGGTAGCAACTGGTACTGATATCGTACCACAGAACTCAAGTTTCAAATACTTAGGATCCGTTATTCAGAGCGATGGTAATATTGATAATGATATAGTACATTGAATTAGAACTGGGTGGGTCAAATGGTGGAGTGCGTTGGATGTCCTCTGTGATATAAAGGTCTCTATCAGACTCAAATGGAAGTTTTATAGAATGGTGATTCGGCCAACTATGTTATATGGGACAGAGTGCTGGCCTATTAAGCGTAGACATATGCAACAATTGTTGGTAGTTGAAATGTGAATGCTTAGGTGAATGTGTGATATTACCCAAAGAGATAGGGTGCGAAATAGAGTAGTAAAAGTTAGGCTACAGGTGGCCAGTATTAAAGACAAGTTGCGAGAGAAAAGGCTTCGGTGGTTTGGGCATGTGAGCAGGATGCCTGGTGATGTTCCGGTCCATCGCGGCGAGCAAATTACCCTTAATGAATATAAGAGGAGGAGAGGGAGGTCTTATAAGACTTGGAGGGAG
Organism: Erythroxylum dillonii; assembly: GCA_032467995.1. Lineage (NCBI taxonomy): Eukaryota > Viridiplantae > Streptophyta > Magnoliopsida > Malpighiales > Erythroxylaceae > Erythroxylum > Erythroxylum dillonii. Next base: position 5,268,320 of record JANKYE010000009.1, on the reverse strand, counting down.
GTGATCAAAAGGGATCTGTCAGAGTTGACACTCACCGCTGCAGTGGCTCATATCAAAATAGTCTGGCGTGCTAGGATAAGGGTAAACGACATGCCATAAGGCCCTCACGGTTTTTTTTGTAGGTTTATAGGGAGATTCCAACACTGGACAAGTAGCACTGTAGACGTGCCGCACGCTCATGGCACTGATCACGGAAGAAGCATAGCGCTGATGGCAACGAGTAAAGATGGTCTTGGTAAGGCGAAAGGTAATAGCGGATTATGGCCACATCAGGTATATATATTTCAATGTGTTTACCAATCTTTACTAATTTATTCCTTGTGCCCTACATCTTTGTTATCATGTCACATATTCATGTGGGCCTACTGGAAACAACCTCTCTATATTATAGGGGTAAGGCTGTGTACTATCAGATCCCCCAAGACCCTGCTCCAATGCGGAAATTCGGGGTATCATGATGATGATGTATTAATGTATTATTGATAGACATTCTAGGATATCCATCAGTGTTATTCACCAAAAAACATTGAAGCTTAGTTGATAGAGTTTAAAATTTAAAGATCATTGTATTATTATGCATTACATTATATAAAAGCTTGGACTTTGTCATCTCTAATTCCCTCTTTATCCCTTCACAGGAGAGCTCTTTCTTAATTAGTTTGGGTCTTCCTAGAACTGAATTTGTGTCCTCCACTTACTCCCTACACAATGGAAAACCATCCCTTAAAATCTTCTTGTAAATTGGATATGATAGGATTGGAGTTAGTACTATATTAAATGAACCAAACCAAAGGCAATCGAGTTGGACTCCATTTCAAGTGAAACTTCAATGTCTAGTCCGCTCAGAGAAGCTTTGTACACTACAAAAGATACTGCATCTGAGTTTAACTATACTTACAGATGGGAAACTAGTTTTAACTTAGGTGCATCATCAATCAGGTTCTTACATTAAAGCTTAAATGTAATGAGATTTTTGAACAAATTTGCCAACTCTATAGACAATAATTAAAACCAAACGTATACTAACAATCTCTTTAATAAATAATGTAGTAAAAAACATCCCTTTCTATTTGACTGAAATTTAATCAAGCTAATGGTCGCATTATTGGAAAAGAAACAAATTTGCCTAAAAATGTAGATCAAGGTAAGACAAGCTTTGATAACCAATTAAAATTGATGAGAAAAAAGAACATTGAACGTATTCAAACGAACACCTAGTACCAACAAATCAACAAAGTGGGAAAACAAAAATTGAAATAAAAACAATCGTATAAATTGATATAATGTGGAGGCGTGCATAACCTAAATCCATAGAAGCTTTCCTTCCATCAAATTACGACTTTAAACAACACTAAGTATACTTGAGGAGTTGAACCAATATAATGTAGTTACAAGCCAATTTTCTACCTTATTAATCAAAATCCAACTCAAAATAAAAGGTTTCATCTTCCCAATAATCTCAAATAACTCTTTCCTTCAAGTAATTTCAGAGGAGTTCAAAAGGTAAATTAAGTAAACAATACAACAATAAAATAATCAACAAAAAACTAAGTGATCACTAAGAGGAAGGTGCTTATATTCTATGAGTGTATAAACATTTTCATACCATGACAATATCATTCAGAATAAGGAATTTTCTTATAATTGTTTTCCTGCAAAGGAAGTAACATTCAAAATAAGGAATTTTCTTATTAATCATCGTAACCAACCCTTTTTATAGAGAACCCAATTTCTTACTAAAAAATAATTCTTTACTCTACATATTCATGTATCGACACTTGATATAAACACAAAAAATTGAATTCAGATAGAAATCTAAAACCCTAAAGCAACCTTGTGGGCTCTAAGGCCTTCAAATTTTCACATCAGATTATAGCCAAAAATACTAAACCCCAGTTTTTGCTGATCTTAAAGTGGTGTAGTTTCTAATTCTCAATTAATCAATTACACGTGATGCTTTTTCATAAAATCAGTCAGTGCTTATAAAACGAGTTTGAGCTTTATATTGGACAAAGTTCAAGATTCATATTCTATAGTTATAAGAATTTGATTTGTCCTTAATCAAGCTTAATCCAATGTATATGAAATTATAATTCGTTCACATCAAGCTGAATGCTAAGAGGTATCATCACCAAGATTAAAAGAAAGAGTAAAAAGGCAATTCTCTTTGGTTCTTTCAACAATTTCAAAAATATATTGTATTATAAGGATAACCAATATTAAGGTACCCTACATTTTGAGAATTTTTTCAATCCAGTGTCTAAACTTTTAAAAATTTCAATTGGGTGACTAAAATTTTAAAACTTTAACTTTTTAGTTCAAAACGTTAGTTCCGTTAGTAATTAGTTGATTTGGCTAATGAAATCTTTGTTGTTCATGATATGTAGTGGACACCTATAAAAATTCTCTATTATAGTTTAATCATGACCATTGTTTTTTCAAGTAGACATTTACGTGTCATAAACGACAAAGATTCTGTTAGCCAAATCAACAAATTACTTATATAACTACCATTTTAAACTAAACTGTTAAGGTTTTAAGAGGTTGGTCACTCAATTAAAAAATTTAAAAGCTCAGGTTTTGGATTGAAAAAATCTCAAAAGGTTGGTCACTTTAGGATTGCTAATTCCTTTATTATACTGAATTACTCAAAAAGAAGAAAAAACTATAATTTAAACCCTATCATTTATACTAAAATTAAACTTAATTATTTTTAATTGTGAAATTTTTTTAATGTTTAAAAAACATTTAATTTTGTCTTTAAATTGAGAGAATTTTAACTATATGTTAAAGTTTTATAAATTTTGTTTAATTTAAAAATTTTATTATTTATTATGATACCCATTATTATAATCATACCTCTGTTATGATCTTTTTCAATTGATATATATTAATTACTTAGATGTTATAAAATATCAAATTAATAATTTAAATAAATTTAAACAAATACTAGAAGTAATAACTTTTGAAGATTGATAAATGGGGTTGGAAGGACCAAAGAAAAATGACTAGTAGAAAGATGAATCCAATTGTACTTTTGCACTTCCTTTTATTTTCTATATGAAAGTTTTATGACTAACTCTAACTAATAAGATAATGTGTAAATTCCGCAAATCAATTAATCATTTTGTTACATATGTAGCTTCTGAAAGTAAGGGATTTAGAAATTAAGGGATTTATGAAATTAAGGGTTTGAAGGAATTAAAGACAAATGTGAACAAGAGGGTAGAGTTTGTTGATCTCTCTTACGAGCTAGTATGTATAGTTGGTAAATAGACATTTTATAAATAATAAAATTTCTAAGTGTTAGCGTAGTGCTCTAAAGGCAATCATCTTTATCACTTTTGTACAAACTTTATTTTGATTAATGAAGTGAAAGACAATTTTTCATTAATTTAATGTTCATTATTTATAAATTGATGTCGATCTTAAATCGAATCAATGAAGTCCATGATACAAAACATAGTATGAGGAAAATCATGATGAGATCATGATATTAAGATTCCTATCATGTGCAACTATGTTAGTATCTAAGTTATCTTTAGTCATAAGATTAATAAGATAAGACATTATTAATCTGGATAGACTAGTACATGTTATACTCCTTGATTTGATCAAGCAATGGATCTCACAAACTGTAAGCATGAGATGCTTAAAGTAAACATGTAGATGCTTACTAAGAGTAGTAAGTACATCGGATGACCTGCTATGAGATTATCATATGGATGATCTATCAAATGTCAATGATTAATCTCATTATAGCAATTGTGTAAATATCCTTAGACTTGAAGTGTAACATCCCATCACTGATGGGAAGGGTAAATTAGTAATTTGGAATGGGTTGGGAGTGTTTAAAATTGTTTTGCTATGTTCAGATATTTTATGGCCTCCATAAACATATAAAGTGTAAATTTTGTATATGCACGTGACTGTACATGCATTCATGACATTTCTTGGCATATGTGTCTATAAATGTGTTTATTGT
>JANKYE010000009.1:5207307-5223972 GCA_032467995.1 Erythroxylum dillonii | reverse complement strand
AATTTCTTTATATTTTTACTTAATATAAAATATTTATATAATTTAAAATTACTAAAGATATATTCTAATATTAAAAATATTTAAATATAATCTTTTATTGTTCTATAATTGACAGTATTGTGATATAATAAAATTTATTGTAATTATGATGTAATAATAAATTTATTTAATAAACTTTTAAAGTTGTTTTTTTAAATATGAATTTAAATCATAAAAGATAAAGATTTTAACCCTAAAATCAATCGCAATCGATGTACCGTTTAGATTAAGAAAGCAACTCATGTAATTATCTTTCTCAAAATGCAAATTACCAGCGAAATAAAATCTGTTTGCCACTTATCTACTTTTTTCTTACTGCGTCTAAAACCCTAAGCCCCTGGAACTGCCTCAGGTAGATCTCGTCTAATCTTCTTCTTCAATCTCTTTGCGCAATTACTAATTGTAAGTAACGATATATCTTTATCCCTCTTCTCTATTGTTTTCTTGCCGTATTTGCGACCTTTTGTTTTATGGTTTGGAAAATTACAAGCAAGAATTGATAAGTTAGTGAACAATTTAATTTTCTTAATCGAATACTTCTAATGGATCAGGACAATGTGTGTACTTTCTTCGTTTTGTTTGGTTGCAGTTTGAAGTCTTGCTGCTAGATGTGAGAAGTTCTTGGTAATAGCGTGTTAATGTCTGCAGCTGTTAGTAGCTTGGTGTGTGTACTGGAATGGCCAATAATATTGAAATCGTAGGGTCACAAAAGTTATATCTAAATAGGAACCTATTGGTTTTGCTTTACATTGTTATCACATTGGAATTGTGACTCTCATTAGTATTAATTATTAAAATATTTTCTTCTTTTTGATTTCTTGTTTCTTTTCGCTTGGTTGTTCTCTGTTTATGAATCTCTATTTATGCTATGCTTGTTCAAAGATCTTTTCAATTGAAATAACGTCTTAATCTTCTTCTCTTTCCAATCCAGCCTTCTGCAGTTGGATCCTTGGGTCCCCAAAGTCTTGCTTCTCCCTTACGTATGCAAACAATTTTTCTTATGTTGTCTTTTCTTCTTTTAAATTTGTTAAAAGTTAAAACTTTTCATTGGTACTATATATATGCAATCAATTTTTCTCACGTTGTCTTTTCTTCTTTTAAATTTGTTAAAACTTTTCATTCGTACTATATATATATCTTCTTGCAGTTACGGCCAATGATTCCAATGCAGCAGCCATTCATTCCACCAGGTTCTCAACAGTTTCGGCCTGTTGGACAAGTCATGCCTGCTTCTAATGTCGGGACACATGCTGTTCAAAGTCAACAGTTGCAATATTCTCAACCAGTGCAGCAATTACCATTGTGGCCAAGTCAACCTGGTGCTGCTATGCCTTCATCTCAGGCTGTAGCTCTGCCATATGGTCAACCAAATCGACCTCTTCCATCCGGCTCACTAGCACAGCCAACTACCCCGCATTTGGGAGCACCTGGAATTCCTCTCTCTTCTTCTTATACCGTAAGATATTCATTCCAAATACTCACTCAATTTGTCTTCCACATTTTCTGGAATAGAGTTTGCACTTACTTTTGAAGTACATTATTTCAGTATGCACCATCAAATTTTGGCCAGCCACAGAACAATGCCAATACATTGTCACAATTCCAGCCTATGTCTCAAGGACATGCACCTGTAGTATCTGTAGGGGTGCAACCTTGGTTGTCATCTGGAAGTCATGGTGCATCAACTGTTGTGCCTGTTCAACATGCTGGACAGCAACCTTCAGTTTCTTCTTCCTCTGATCCAGTGAGTGTTTATTTTGCTTTTTCTCTTCCAATCATATTGTGCCTATTTTTCATGGTTAAATATATTTATTGCTATCTACTTGTTTGGTGTACTCTTGACGATGCCAGAAAATTTCTTTTCATTGATGAGTCATCATATTTTTCACTATGCCAGTTATATTGATTCATGGTCACCAAGGACCTTTTTTAGTTATGCCTTTTTAAGTTTATTGGATAGTTGGTTTTTAAGTCATTTTTACTCAGAATGTTCATGATAATGAAGTTTGTACTTAAATTATGCAGGATATATTTTTAAAGTTCCTGATTCTCATGAGCTGAAAGTATTGAGCTTCTCAGGAAGTTAATTTTTTTTACATTATTTCCATGTTGTTGCTTTCTGAATTGAAAGTAGCCTGTTGTTATCATTGCAATACTTGATGCTTCTTTTTAATTCAATTTAGCTGAACGTGTGAATTAAGAAGTTTCTTTTATTTTTGCACATTATACCGGAGAAGTTATTGTTTGTTTTTTTCTTTAGCTTTTGATTTACTCTTATGAGGAAGGCAATTATATAGCCGTCATCGGTGGGATTTGATTTACTTCTTGCCGTTGGGATCAGTATTACCCCTTGTACTTGCTTTAAGAATCATTATGTTAATTATCTCTCACCTATAATAAACGGGATAATGATTTTGGAACTCTTCCTTTTTCTGTTACAGGCAATAAACATCCCAAACTTTTCTCAACAGTCTTCATCTGATTGGCAAGAGCATACAGCTGCAGACGGGAGGAGGTACGTTCTTGTTATAAGTGTTATTGTCTGTCTTCAAGTTCTTGAATCCTACAATCTTAGCTTATCTATCACACAAAATTCTTTATATAACAATTCATAATCCAACCAAGTTCTATCATCTTGGTTTTGGTAATATCATTGGAATCATTCATTTGATCTGTTGGGATACTTGAGATCTTATGAATAGATTTGTTTTGCTAGATACTATTACAACAAGAAAACCAAACAGTCTAGTTGGGAGAAGCCATTTGAACTGATGTCACCAGTTGAGGTTAGCCATTTTCCATATGTTTCATTTCCAGTTAACATAGTGCTTTTGCTATCTGCCTTACATGCCCTTTTCTAGCATTGCTTGTTATTTGTTTAGAATTGTGCTCCAGTTCGTGCATGTTGTAATATAATTGTTAGTCCTAAAGGCACCCAAGAGGAGGATAAATTGAGTGTTTAACTCTTTTTAGAAATGTATCAAACACCTAGAGTTCTTATGTGGATGCAATTCTTAAGATGATGCAATTTGATGAATCTCAGTTAACCAATTCAATCAGACATAATAATTAAGAGATAGGGAGAGAGATAATATCAATTCTATAGTGGTTCAATCTGCATTAGACCTATATCCACTGTCTAATCTAAATTTAGAGACACGAATCCACTATACAACCTTTTTTTGATGGGTGGAAGGATACTACTATGATAACTTCAATAAATACTATTGACTCACTGAAAATCATATCCAGAAACTCCTTGGATAAATAACTAGTGATCAAGCCAACTATACCATAAGTTCTTTGACTCTAGCTATCAATAAGTCATCTATTCTCACATTGTAAGAATGATTTCACTTTTTCCCCTTGTTTTGTCTTTCTCTCTCCTCTGGGCCTTTTTCTCTAATTCTTGCTCTCTCTAGCTCCAAGGTTGGGTATTTATGCATTTTCTCATCAATGGGCCATTGTGTAAATCATGCCCTTCCATATTTGTCAAAATATGACCGTTATATACCTATCTAACTAATCATCAGTCTATTGATCCAGTTGGTCAACCATTTACACCTTTTTATGCAATCATCATTTAATTGGAGTGAGTTAGTTTAACGTCTAAAATAGTTTTGGGGTCTCTTCTGTTAGGATTGATCGATTGATTGTCCTAGTCGGTCAATCAACTAGGTTGGACTGTCAACCTATTCTCCCCAACCCCCTAGGATTATGCTTTCCTTATCAACGTGCATGGACCACTAATCAGATCGATGAATGGCCACCCTGTCCTTTAGCATCATATTTTCTGCTTCTGGTTGATTGCCTTCCCAGTTGACTATTTTGGGATTTTCATAAATTTCATCTTTGCTTAAATTTTTTTGAATTTCTTAACTCCATGCCTTCCATAATAATCAATCTATGTCATAAACTTGTTATTCACAACTTTTCAATGCGTTTCATCATGGCTTTATTTCTTTAACAATATTTGCTTTGACATTCTACTTTCTTATATTAATATACACGTCAGTTATGAATATTTTGTATAATCAAATTTTGGGTTAGGAACTCCTTGATTTCAACAATAATCATTCTTCAATTATTGATACTGTTTTATTTGAGTTTTGCTTTTCTTTGCATGTGTGTTTTACTGGTCGGTAGATGTGATGGCAAGTTGGAGAACTTTAACGACTGATTTCGATGCTCATTGTGAGGCAGGCTTTCACTTTCTGGAGACAGGAAATATTTTGTTTCCTTCATTTTCTTTGTCACCTAGGGAGACTTTATTATGGAAAATCTGGCTGACACATACTTTTAAGTGACTTGAGTAAACAATACTATTTGGCATTGTTATGTACTGAAGTTATAGAATGAGAATTAAACACTGTGGTTGGTTGTCTTTGTCCTAGATTAAAAGGAAAGAGTTGTATATTTTGAATTTGCATCCAACTCTCATCTCTTGTTCCATTTCCGTGTTACTTCGTAGATACTATATGTTGCACCATGTGTCAACCATTGTATTTTACAAGTCTTGCTGCTATTCTACTCTGTCCATCCCATATTTCCCTGGTATCAACTTTAACTTACTCATTAATTACCTTGGGGGTCCTGTTAATTCTGTTTTCTGTTAACAATAGCTTTGAATGCTTTGGTTCTTTTTCTGCCTTGTTTGATGGTGATGATCACTGGAAGAGCACTCTGCAGTTGTTTTATTAACCATCATCTGCTTCCTTGTAGTTCCTTACAGAAACAAATTCTGTTCTCTGAGCATTGTGGTTTATATTTTGCATATTGAGGTCCTTGGGGTGGTTAGCAGGCTCTTCCCTGGCTAAAAGTTATCTAATACTAGGCTTTGCGAGATTTATGGTGTGCAACTATTTTTATGGGGTTAGGGATTGGTTGAAGATTATAACTTTACATGTTTTGCATTCTTATTTCTCCTACATACATTTCAATTTTTGGGCTGTTATGGCTGCTACTGGATGTTCTTGGAGTATGTTCAGAACGAATGGAACAATTGATGACCATCTGGTTAATTTCAGGGTATTTTAAGCTCTTCTGAGGCAGCAGAACTAATTATACTTTAACCTGAAATTAGATATTTTTTCCTTGATCTTTTTAGCATGCAATTGGCTGTTATATTTTTAATTGATACTGTTGACATACAATCTCTCATATTTATCTATGTGATTTTTTCATGTGGCTTTGTCATTACCTTGGGTAAGCAAGTATGCCTTCTTTTTTTTCAGTTTTATTGGGCATTTATTTATACATGATATGTGGAATCCAAGGATATCCTTGATTATTTATCTTACTAATTAAGATTCTCCACTTGAAAATCAATGTTGTTGTGACAGAGGGCTGATGCATCAACTGTTTGGAAGGAATTTACGACTCCCGAGGGAAAAAAGTGTGTTTTAGTATTCTACAAGTATGTGTTTGATTCTCTTATTTCCACAAGGTAATTTAATCCTTGATGGCTTATGCAGGTACTACTACAACAAGGTTACAAAGCAATCTAAATGGTCGATTCCTGATGAACTCAAGGTATATAAATTTTCTAACACTTCCCTTCTACACCATGTAGCCTTTCTGACCTCATGCTTAATACATGTTTCCAGTTTGCTCGTGAGCAAGCTCATCAAACTGTCGTTCAGGCAACTCAAGCAGTGACAAATGTTAATTCTGAAGTCCCGGCAACTGTTGCTGTCACATCGGATGAGGTATCTAATTCAGCAATTTCAGTTGCCTCCGTCCTATCTTTGCCACTAACTGGAGTGGCTTCAAGTCCAATTTCAGTCACACCTGTGGTATCTGTTGCGGATTCTGCCCCTATGGTAGCTAGTGGATTAACAGCCATTGCTACTGCAGATTCTGCACTAACAAGCGCTGCTAGTGTCCAACTACCTGCTGTGACCATGAATGCTTTGCCAACCTCTGTTTCAGGAGGTACTGGGGTTCCTAGCGCTTCAGCCAATGCTAATGCAACATCATTGTATGTAACCCTTTTTCTTGTTTGTTTGTAGTGATTTCTGCAAAATATTGCCTTGTACATAACCCTTTTGACTGTTGCTTTGCCTTGGTTAAAAAAAATTTCAGGAGTGGCTTTGACAATCAAGCACCCCAAGGGGTTGGAAGTTCTTGGGATGGAGCATCTATGCGGGATATTGAGGTATGAGTAGTTTTCGTGATGCTGCTCTGGAAGTTGTAATTAGGGGATGGTTTTTGACGCACAACTCGAATGAACTTAAATACTGAATTCTTTTGATGGAGAAGGAAGAGATGTGTTTAACTACATGCCCCTTTCAAAAGTGCTAAATTACTTTTTGATGTGTTGACTGTGATGCTGGCAGGATGAAAGAAAAGGTTGTGTTGATGCAGGAAAAGCGAATTTGGCCTCATTGGAAGAGAAAAACTCAGATGATGAACCTTTAGTATTTGCCAGCAAACAGGTATTATAGAATCAGCTGCCAACCAACAGCCTTCCCATACCTCCGCAAAAAGTCGTGTCTAATTTTACTTGACTGGAAAACTTTGATGTCAATGTCTTTGTTAAATATCATCTTTAGTGGTTCTTCTATTATTTGCTTGTTATTAATATCTTCAGGAGGCAAAAAGTGCATTCAAAGCTCTCCTTGAATCTGCAAATGTTCGGTCTGATTGGACTTGGGAGCAGGTACCCTGATTTTATTTGGTTCCTGCCATTTATTTATCTGATTGAATGATTCTCATTGATGTTAATATCTCCTGTTAGACAATGCGGGAGGTCATTAACGACAAACGATATGGTGCATTAAAAACAATAGGCGAACGGAAGCAAGCATTTAACGAGGTACCCTTTTTTTTCAAGGAGTTTGTTGTGCAAGCATTAAATATTGATAGCCCTTAGATTGTGGTATACATTTTGCTATGTACCATTCTAGTACTTGGGTCAAAGGAAAAAAATCGAGGCTGAGGAGAGGAGAATGAGGCAGAAAAAAGCTCGTGAGGAATTCTCAAAGATGTTGGAAGTATGTTAGTACGCCTGAGAATGTTCTTTGTTCGTCCTTGGATATATATTTCTCTTTGTGAAAATGCCTTATGTACTTTGATCTTGTTTCAGGAATCCACAGAACTTACTTCATCAATGAAATGGAGGTTGAAATGTTGCTTTATTATATTAGGATTCTTTTACTATCTTAAGAAACAGCGCTGCCATTCTAGGCACAGTTTTATTATCTTAACACTGCATTATTTTATATCAGCAAAGCTGTGAGTTTGTTTGAGAATGATGAACGATTCAAGTCTGTTGAGAAAGCCAGGGATCGGGAGGATCTTTTTGACAACTACATAGTGGAGCTGGAGAGGAAGGTAAAGAAATGATAACTATTTGCGTTTCTCTTTCATATTTATGGAAAAGAAATGGCAAAACATAATTTTTAGTCCCTAAACCTTAGTGTTAGTTTCTCTTTGGACTTTTTATTTTATTTTTTTCCCCTCTCAGTTATATCCTTAAACCTACGTATAGCTTTTAATTTGCTCATGTTTTTTCTTTTGAAACAAATGATCCTGTTAAGTCTGAATTAATTTCTGTTAGAATTTGAACGCCAATGCTCTATGCACATGATTTGAACTAAATATCAAGGAATATCATGGTTTAATTACCTAAAGACTTATACTATTCATTAGTTAATAGTTTTCAAGACATAAAGAAACATTGTAAGAAATAGAGGAACTTTTAAAAGACACGTACTTAGACTTGTACATATAAATATGTATATATAAAAAGAGATATAGAAGGAAGATAAGGGGGTGAGAGGGATAGAGAAGGAAGAGGAGGTGACTTTGGACGAGGGAGAGAGAAAGGGGGAGCTGGTGAGTTTGGAAGAGGGATGCAATCGATTCTATGCTTTCATTTGGCAGAATTCATAAGTTTGGATTATGTTCCTTTCCCACATGAATGATCAAAAACTGTGCAACATTTTCAATATCAATGGACCAAAGGAATAATTTTGTTGTTGCTACAGTTGTTTCCTAGGCTTTCATTTTAATGTTTCCTTTGCAACTTTAAGTAATTCCTTGGAGAAAAAATGAAAATGGTGGTCTTCTTAGTGATGGCTTGTGATGAAGGGTACATTAATTGTTTCAGAGTTCCATGGGCAGTGAAAGAAAGAGTAAGATGATCATTTCAGTTTTCTTTGAGCAGCCTAAGAAGTGGAAGAAATAAATACTTGCTTTATTTACTTCAAATAGTGCATACTAAGAATCTAGAAGTCACACTGTTAAACAAAAGGAAAGAAATGTAGAATTTGTAGAGAGGAAAAACCAAAGATTGTTATATCTAACTGAAAAATACATTAATCGCTATGCTCTTGAACTCTGATGTTATGTATAATACTTATTTGAAGCAAGGGTCTTATGTGCAAAAATTCTACAGCAGTCTTCTATTGCTCATGCTCACATTTAATGCAGGAAAAAGAAAAAGCTGCAGAGGACCACAAGCATCATGTAGTAGAATATAGAAAATTTCTTGAATCATGTGACTTCATTAAGGTCCTCTTCAAATATTCCTGTTTTTCAATTCCTGAACTCTTTCACAATCAGTTTTCTCTGATGTCTTTCTCAATCTGTTTTTTGATCACAGGTGAATAGCCAGTGGCGGAAAATTCAAGATCGCTTGGAGGATGATGAACGATGCTTGCAACTTGAAAAACTTGACCGCCTACTGGTGTACCAGGTATATTCTCTCACCTGTAGCCTCGTTATATGTTTTTATTTGAACATGAAATAATACTGATGCTAGTGGTGCAGGATTATATCCGTGAATTGGAGAGAGAAGAGGAGGAGCAGAAGAAGATTCACAAGGTAGAATCTGCATGCAAGCTCTTTTATTTTGTTCTGAATTTTGTTCTTATGATTATCTGTTGCTGCATAAAAGGAGAAATTGAGAAGAGCTGAGCGAAAAAACCGTGATGCATTTCGTAAATTGATGGCAGAGCACGTGGCTGCAGGGTCACTTACAGCTAAAACTCACTGGCATGACTATTGCTTGAAGGTTATTTCTTGATTTATTCTTAAGGAAAACATAAAAAGGAGTTGTTTTTTTTTTAAAAAAATAAATACAATGGACAAGAGACTGCCTGGCGCTGTGTTTGGTGTAAACTTTTGATATTTTTGTAATTAGGTCAAGGAATCAGACCAATACCATGCTGTTGCTACTAACATGTCTGGTTCAACACCAAAAGATTTGTTTGAGGATGTTGCTGAAGAATTAGAGAAGCAGGTAACTATCCTGATATGATTCCAGTTTGTGTTTGTTTTTGGGCCCTGTCATGATTAAGTTTGCTTAGTCATGGATCAGTTAACAGGCAATAAGCTCTAACATCTATTCTATATGTAGTTGTTTCCAGTTTCCTACGATTTTTGCCCATTACAGAGTACGTTATGTACTACCTAGGTTAGATATTAGTGGTGATAAGGTGGATCATACTTCTCTCTATCTCTACCCCCTCTTTTATCCTGTCTTAGCGTTAGAAACTTATTTGACATAAAATATTGGCCTTCCCCTGTCACAGTTTTGCATAGATGTGATGTTAAGGAAGTGGAATATTTGAATAACCAAATGAAAAACTTTTAAGGATTGAAGCGAAAAGCTTTTGATATTATTTCATGCATATATGTATGGCTTCCGGAAACTGTACAGAAAGAGGTTGGGTTGTGGTGATGTCTAAAGAGATTTGGTATGCTTTTCCTCCCTTTGTCTTAGAAGTAGATGGGAGATTTGAGATTTCAGCAGCTGTTTTTATTGCTAATTTCTTAATTTTTGTAAATCAGTTAGTGCTACTAGTAACCATAAGCTTTGTTGCCAAAAGAGCGTAAATATATTCAGGGACTATATAAAATAATTTATCTGGGCCTTTTTCCATTCTTCAGTCATCCTGGTCATGATGGTCTTGCGGTTTTGAATTACTATTATATTTAAGCATGAATCTTCACTTCCTGAAGTTTGAATTAGTGTTTTGTTGGTAGTAAAATGAACTGTTTTGAGTCCCCCCACTTCTCTTCTTTGTATTTATTCTGACTGTGTGCTTATCCTGTTTCCCCTCTCCCAATGTAATAGTTAGGTTTAATCGTAGGAAATTAGAAGTTACTTTCTGAGCATGCAATTCTATGGCATTCTTTAACATGGTTGTTTCCGAACTTGTGTAACTTTTGGTGTGTGCTTTTTGGTCTTACTGCAAGCAGTTGAGATCTGCAAGTCTAACTTATTTTTGATATTAACAGTACCATGATGACAAAACTAGGGTAAAGGATGTGATGAAGTCAGGAAAGGTATTTGTTGTATCTTCCCCTTTCTATATACTGCCCTTTATGTGTGTCTAACATTTATGTTTGCAGATTATGATGTTGTCAACTTGGGCATTTGAAGAATTTAAGGCTGCAGCTTCTGTTGAAGTTGGTTCTCCTCCTATATCAGATATCAACTTGAAGGTATTCTTTAAGTCAAATCAAATCATTTAAAACGACAGTCAGCATTATAACTTTCTCAAGTTCAATAATTTCATTAACGGGGCCTGAGATCATGATGTCATTTGGAAGCCAATTTGGATAGGAAGTTGACGTCTTCCTATAAGAACCATAGTACTATATACTTGAACCTTACTATTCAATGTCTTAGACTTATTTCAGAGCTGAAACAATTGGCATGCAAGCTTCAATCATGTGCATACATTTCCATTCAAACTTAACTTCCGTTTGTCGCTTCTAGCATAATGGTTTTATTCTATTTGGTGTTCTGAAGCTTTTGTACGAGGAATTGGTTGAGAGATCTAAGGAGAAGGAGGAGAAGGAAGCAAAAAAGCATCAACGCCTTGCTGATGATTTCACAAAACTACTACATACATGTAAGGTAAGAGAAAACTGTTTTGGGAACATTCTGCATATAATCATCTTGTGGTGGTTGATCAGATTTTTAAGTTTATCAAGTAAATTTTTATCAAAATTTCTCTTGTAGGAAATAACTGCAACTTCTGATTGGGAAGACTCCAAATCACTGGTTGAAGAAAGCCAAGAATATAGGTATTGCAGCTCCCAGCATTTATAAAATCCTTTCTCATTTGTACCTTTGCTTGATCATTTTTTACTTCCATTGCTTTTCTCTTGCAGGGCAATTGGGGAAGAATGTTTAAGGAGAGAGATCTTTGAGGAGTACACTGCTTATTTGCAGGAAAAGGCTAAAGAGAAGGAAAGAAAGCGTGAAGAGGAAAAGGTATGTATACTTTCTTCATAAATTTAATTGATTATTAATGACCAAAAATGTAAATAACAGTATTTCATTATCCCTTCTTATATTAATGAATTACTTTTTTAGCATCATGAAAGGTGTTTTACCATAATTATTCCTGTTTCTAATTTTGGTATGCATGGACGGCTGTGGCACTGTTCTTATAGTTTAATATTGTATTCTTATAAATGAAAAAGGCAACCTCTCAAAGGTCCACACCTCTAGCTCTCATAATTGAAATATGTTTTAAATTGCTCTTTTGTGGTGCTGTTTAATTTGTGATTGAAAGAAGAAATTGGAGAAAGGTGAATTAAAAGCCTTGAAAACATTGGCTTCATATCAGCTTTATACTGAGCCGTAACTTAATACATAGTGTTAAGTGCAAACAAATGACTAAAATCATGATACAAAGACCAGCAACTCGTTACTTCAACAGTGACTTGCGTCTCAGGTAGTAGATGGTCCTAAGCTTCGTCTTTCTTTGCTTTACCTGTTTGCAGGCTAAAAAGGACAGCGAGAGAGATGAAAAAGAGAAGCGAAGAGATAAAGACAGAAAGGAGAAAGAGAAAGAGCGTGAAAAGGAAAAGGGGAAGGAAAGAACTAAAAAGGATGAAACAGATAGTGACAATATGGATGAAACTGAAATCTATAAGCATAGAGATGAGAAGAAAAGAGAGAAGGAAAAAGATAGGAAGCACCGGAAACGGCATCAGACTGCAACTGATGATGTAAGTTCTGATAAGGATGAAAAAGAGGATTCTAAAAAGTCGCGCAGGCATGGAAGTGAATGTAAAAAGTCAAAAAAGGTGCTACTCTTCAACTTTCTTTCCTGTTAACTTGTAAAATGTTTAAAACTTACCTTAATCTGCCACTCTTTTGCAGCCCTCATACACGCCTGAATCAGATAATGAAAGCAGGCACAAACGGCACAAAAGGGATCACCGGGGTGGTTCTCGTAGAAATGGTGGTTATGAGGAACTTGAAGATGGGGAGCTTGGTGTGGAGGGAGAAATCCAGTAGTTACCCTTTTCTATTTGTAGACTACTAGTTTAAATTGCTTGGGCATAATGTAAGCATTTCTCTGCTAGTTCATGGTATGTCCTGGAAGCACTGGTTTTTTTTTTTGTTTTGTCTTAATCTATTCAGCTAGTTGCACCATCTTCTAGTACATAAGGCTGTATTCAAGATAAATCTGGTCATGTAGACTTTGGAATAGGATATATAAAGGTGGTCTTTTACTTATTGTACTAAATCAGATGATCTTGATTTCTATTTGGCATGAATAAAATGCAAATTAAATTTCAAGGTTATTGTTGTTATAGTTACAATAATTCCAAGTGCTTGATGAAGTTGACGTGGGATTAGATGTGTTTTAGCTATCAGAAGTTGGGGAACATAGATGATCCTGGAACATCTTTTCATAAATTAATCAAATGAAGTACAAAAGATGAAAATTATATATAACAATCAGTTTTCTGTCAACTTTCCTAGTGCTTTCACATCATATCCATATTGGCGCTTTAGGTTCATGTAAATCTTTAATTGTTGTATAACTGGCATATCCGTTTAAACTTCAGCTGTAGGCCGTTATGCGGTAAGAATCAATTATTTAAATAGACTAGTTTTAGACATTTTGATAATGGTTGACTCAAGCTCAATTATTGATAGTGGACTTTACATTCTATCCATATTAAAATTCTAATATGATATTAGAGTATGTTTGGTCTGAATTATTAATTTCTCGATTGTCTATCTAAATTTTCAGTCCCAACAGTTCGATTTGATTACCATTGCGTTTATTCCAAGCCCAATTATTGTTAGTGGATTCTGCCCATATTAAAAATTCTAATGATTTCTCTATTAATTTTAACTATTGCCAGTGTAAATGTTGTGGATCACTAACTGAGCTAACTTGAAGCTTTAAAAGCCTATTTTCACTTTGCATGTCACTGGAACTGGAATAATCAGGGGGGCTATCATGAATGGTGACGACTTTTATGTGATTCTTGTATGGCTCTAATTGTAGCACGACGAATAAAGTGTTAATGGATTCGTTTAATTTTGTTTAGCTGGAAGAAATTCTTGCCTAATTTATATTGTTCGTGGCAACATCATCGTATCTTAGTGCCATGAAGGATAATGCTATCTTCATTACATGTACTATAATAGATCATGAAGACATGAGTGAAATTGATACTTTTCAGCTCACTGAAACAAATTGAAAAGGTACAAGTACTTAATTTTGAATCAGACTATTGGTTCATGACGACAAATGAATAATATCTGTGATAGTTGCATTCTTGATCTCTTTAGAAATGCTATCTCTGATTCCTGTTGCAATGTCTTTTTTCTGTCCTTCGTATTTGCTTCATTCTTTAGTTGAATGCAGCAAAATCCAAATCCAAGAACTTTTTCAAATAAAATAGATCTCCTGATACTTTACAGCAGAATGTATTTTCATTAATGATTTTTTATTGCTCTTGTGACTCCCAAGTATTTTTTGTAATGTTCCTGTTGCTCTGCTTTCTTATCTGGTTGTTAATAATCTCCCACACACAAGAGTTGCTTTGTTTGATGAAAAGCTGTTTGAATCCCATGTTTTTGAGAAAAAAGATTTAAAGTGAATTTGTTTATATAATTCTGAAAATTTTGGTCTCTGGCTGCTAAATGGAAATGTATCATCTAGAGAGAACTGGTTGAGAAAATTGTAATGTTCCTGTTGCTTCTGCTTTCTTATCTGATTGTTAATAATCTCCCACGCACAATCAATCAAGAGTTGCTTTGTTTGATGAAAAGCTGTTTGAATCCCATGTTTTTAGGAAAAAAAGATTTAAAGTGAATTTGTTTATCTAATTCTGACAAATTTGGTCTGTGGGAAATGTATCATCTAGAGAGAACTGATTGAGAAAAAGGAACTACAATAATTAGTATGAGCTTTTGTATTCCTTGGCATGGCAGATAAAAGATGCTAACCGTCATGAAGTAGGGAAAGTCTGTGATTAGGTATCTGTTCAAGAACTGAAGCAGGGCTGAATGGTTTATCTTCTATTTCTATTTGAAATTGCTTATTTGCATGTGGATAACTGAACCATGTCTGTAATTCCTTAGGTGTATCAAGAACTAAATATAATCAAATATTCCCTTCAATAATGAAGAAAAAGATTACGAATATTCAGTTTTCTACTTCTCTGTGTTGGAATACATTGTTGAGAAGAATCTTTAACTTTTACTCTGAATATTCAGCTTTCTACCTCTCTCTATGTTGGAATACATTGTTGAGAAGAATCTTGAACTTTTACTCTGAACATGTGATCTTTCTACAATGAAGTTGTTTCTTCTGCATCACTTTCTGAGCATGAATTGAACACTGTTGTGCTACTGGCTGAGGAAAACTCATCAAAATCTGGACCTTGTTGGTTTTCTCGAAAGTCCTTGTGGACATCACCCTTCTCGTCTCTTTGGTTGCAACTCTTGATTCTCAACTTCTCATCAATAGAAATGATCCAGTTATATGTTGCTTTTATTATTCTTGGAAAATTGGCGATACCCTTTCTGCCTCGCTTTAGACCAGAACCGACTGACCACATCAGGCCTCCACTCCCAGGACAGCAACAGTAGCAGCTACTTTCTGATAGTAACCCATTTCTTTGATATCCTCTTTCTAGAAGGTAAACCTCTAGGATGAAAGGTTCTTGCTGCTGTTGAAGAAGCTCTTGAAGTTGTTTAACTGGTTTTGACACTGTGGTAGCCATTAAATAATTGTCTAATTATCTTCAGGTGCTTGAGGGGGACTGCAAATCAAGAAGGGATGCGAACAGTTTTAAGCACTTCCAAATAAAGGTGGTAACATTGGTGTGGCTGCAGTAAATTTGATAGACAGCATGCCTCTGCTTGAGACTGAACAATGTTAGGAAAGGTTTGGTACTCTATGAAGAAACAAATTAACAGGTATAGTGCAAAGGTCTCTAGGCTATGCCTTTCTGATCGAGTTCTCGCCCTTTCTTTTTGTGCAATGTCTTATAAGACTTCTAACTAAAAGTGCTCTTTCAACCTACCCTTTGTGTGACCCACATCTATCTGAGTGGATATTATCCTTCATGTTCGTCCCGTGATGTCTGTTTCAGAGGGTGTAGGTTGTTGCATTGACGGACTCGGACAAATTGAATGTCTCATTAGTAGTGATGATTATCCTTTTTTGTTGGAAAATTGATAACTACAATTTCTAGACCCTTTTAACTCTTTCTATATGTCAGAGACTAACGTTGCATTGCTGGCTGCCTCTTCATTATTTTCACAACTGTAACGTTGTCGCTTTGGATATGAAGTCCCAAACCTCTAAAGACAATGCATCATTAATCAATCCAGTTCTTGAAGACATTTAATATCTATATTCTTCTTGTTGGTAGTGTGGTCGTTTAATCATTATCTTGTTCAGCTTTGCTTTGAGACATTAAATATTAAAGTTGTATTTTTTTCTTGGTTGGAACTTTTTAGTATTGCGCGCCCCTTCCAGTCCAATCATGTTCTTTTATCCTGTCTTACCAAGTAAACAAGAAAAAGGGCAGTTGTGGAGGGACTCCAACATTGCTATACCTTGCATAATGCAAGTGATACAGAATCATAATGCAGAGTGCAGACAGTTGTCTTGTTTTCTTTCCCTTGTTATCTGCTTCTCTCGGTGGTTATATTTTGAGACGCACGGAATCCTATCACCTGAGAAGTGATCACCTGTAAAAGTCATGAAACTACGGAATTCTATCGCCTGAGAAGTGATCATCTGTAAAAGTCATGAAACTAAGTGACGATAAACAATGGAGTTTGGTTAAAGTGAGCTTTGAAGAATGCTACTACAGAAATAGGATTCCTTCGTTGATTATAGGCGCCCTATCAAAGAGGGAAAGCCGTTGTGGGGCTTATGTATTTAGTTTCTTTAGTTGTTCAAGAGAGTACAATTTGAAGCAACATATTCAATGGCCGCCTTGAAACCTGTTGCGTGCAAGGTATTGCGGCAATGATCCATAATAATTCTCATCTGCCAACTTTGCTTGACGTGTAAATCCTCGTGAAGTTGATGAAATACTCTCTGGGTCTTAAATTCTAATTAATGATCCAAAAACGGAAGGCACGAACGCTTTGGGCTTTATCAATTAAAGGCTCTCTGAAGTCTTGTTTAATTAAATTTAAAAAAAAAGTCTTGTTTAATAATAATGATGAGGTCAGAATAAGAATGTAATATTTATTTCTTAAAATTTATTTGTTTAATTATTAGAAATTAATAAAATAAAGAATAATAAAATTGAAATAAATTCTAAAAAATAATAAACTTTTATTTTGGAAATGTCAATATAAGTTAGAATTAAATGTTACAAATAAGAGAT
>JANKYE010000009.1:5178514-5192869 GCA_032467995.1 Erythroxylum dillonii | reverse complement strand
ATAATATTTTACAATTTTAAAAAAATTAGAGAATATATTATAAATTTAAAATTTTACCGAACAATAAGAGCTAAATTTGGTACCATTATAAATATGGTATTCATGACACTGACCCTGGGCAAGTCGTTAGTGTTTTATATTTTCTTGGTGCTGTTCAAAAAGAAGTTTTGGTTTCTCCGGACAGCTGATGTTCATGCCTAACACAAAGGAAACGCCACTTAAAGACGAGGAATGAACATGTGCAGCTTTATAGGCACATATATGAATAGATGGAGATACTGTTACAGTCGGTGATAAAAATGTACCAAGGCATGAGGAATGTGTGTATCTTGTCCTGAAGTTTGAAGTGTTTATAGTCCAGAATATTGGATGTTCGTCGAAGTTGATTTTGGAGTAGATTAAGCCCAATCTTCGTCAAGCGAACATATATCGAAACCAGATGGCAGCATTTATTCAACCAAAATTTGTCCTTCGACCGGAAAAATTCAAATAAACCATCGAACTTACTGAGTTTATATTTTGTTTAATTGTTTTTTAACAAATCAATCCAAATTGATTACTCACTAAGAGACATTCAAATGTTAAGCCTAATAAAATACGTTATGGAAGTAGTTAGCTAAAAGGAGTGGAGTATAGCAAAACAAATTTTCGGGAAATAAATTACTGGAACATAGTTCTCTCCTGAGCCTAATAATATTACATACATTAATAAGTCTTACAATTGCCTAGCAGTCTGAATTTTATGACTCCACATAAAGTCACAATTGCAGTGTATTTGTAATGAGACTACATTCATATTTACCTGGAAAAGTCCGTTTGCAGCTCATGCTCCTCCTAAGGTATGTTAAGTGAATGGCCCCTAGTAGGAGAAAATTGAGCAGATGCAAAGAAACCCACATGAATCAACATAATAGAATCAAGTGAAATAGATTAGAATACAAAGGAAACTAATTGCAGCCCTACCATAGCTTCAAGCAGCTGTCCGGCTGCGAGGTCCTCAACGACCAATCTATTTGGACACTGAGAATGAGCTTTTGGCGCTTAGTGTCTCAACTTGGCATTTTAATTCTTTTTGAAAAGATATTAGTGACCTGTGTCGACCTGCAAAAGCGACAGTGAACTGCTTTATCTTATCCTCGAGATCTTTCCTGCTCAGGGCTTCATTATTCAAATCCTGCAAAGCATTCTCCTTTTGGTCATTGGCCAGTGCAACTTTATGAGCTGAATCGCTAACTCTTTGAAACAAAGTATCCCTTTCTTCTTTCAAGAGCCGAAAATCTCTTTCCAAGACGCTGTATCTTTCCCTGGACTCCCCAAGAAGCTGTTGGTTGTTTTCCAACTCCTTTTGCAAGCAATTGCACTTTACCTTCAAGGTGTCGAGCTCGCTGACCAGTTTCTCCTTCCAAGAAGCAGTTTCTCTTTCCGTGCAGTCCTTAATCAATTAAAATTACTAAACCTTCAAGAGCTAAGAGATAATCGTAGTGATCCATGCTTTGTGCTACAGCAATTAGTTATGTTAATTCTTCTAGTACATGACAGAATTAGTGAAGATCAATTTTCTCTTCTTCAGTCCTAATACATGCACTGTTTAACTACAAAGCAAATATGATCAATCTCCTTCAAAAGCATCATGAAGAGCCTTACTATATAAAAAGAATGCATGTAATATCCAGACAATTTTCAAGATAGGAAAAAGTACAGATTCAGAAACAAAGTATACAAGTTGCGGGCACCTATAAAATCATTTCATCTTACATAGCCAGCAAGTTCTTTCTACTTGATATTATCATGATAAGAATATCCAAGAGTGTTGGTCAGATATGTTCTCATGTTTACAAAAGCTATAGAACTGTTAGAAATAGTTTTTAAGATGGATACAGCAGAATAACAAAGGAACACTGACTTTGCTATGGAAATATGTTAAATTCAAAGAAAATCCATGTCTACTATAACAACGTTATTTGATTGATAACCAAGTTTTGTACATGACTGTGGCAAACACGCAATATTTGGAAAGGAAAAAAAAATTATTGGATCTGCTGTTTATATTACCAAAATGCCAAAAGCTGAAATAGCATATCCAAATATCAGGACAATTATTAAAACCAGAAGTGATAGATAATATCTTGGTGATTGTGGCCAGGCAGCTACCTTACATTCCCGGCTGTAGATTGCATCTTTCTCTTTAACCTGTGTTGTTGATGTTTCGGACAATACCAAGGATTCAATGGTGCTTATCAAGCTCTCAGAAAGCATTCTGCACCGTTGTTTGACAGGAGAATCACCCCTGGGGACTGAATCATGACCATCCCGCGCCATAGAGAAATTGGTTTCCAGATTTGAGAATATGCTCACACCAATTTCGCTTGTGCCGGAGAGCAATTTTACAATTAGAGATTCCCCATGAGGTACGGATCTCTGTCCAGAAGATAGGAAGCTAAAGTATGTTATGCGAAATATGAAATATTATACGTGGGAGACATCAACGAGGACGGCCTTTACCTGTAACATTAACAGCACATCCTTGTACATATCTTTGCAATCAGCTACGGATTCGCAGAGCTTTTTTGGTAGTTCTTCGAAGAGTTGTGCTTCTTGTTTAAGTTCTGATATCTCCATCATCAAACGATCGTTTAAAATCACTTGCTCTGAATGCTTCAACTGATATCCATCCAACACATATTCTATCAGTGCCAGGAAAAATCAATGGCAAAGGACTCGGGTCATATGAATACACATCCATTGTTAGGACATTTGCAACAAATAAATACATAATATAAAGTAGATATAGAAATGGCTATGATGTAATGAAACATATAATGAGCATCAATTTAGTGAACTAGGTGGACCAATGGCTTGTCAAAAAATTGAAAATCAATGCAAAGCAGAGGCCATAACATTTGACAGCACACTTTGTAGACCAAAGAGAATTCACATGAGCTGCCAATAACTCGGTCTTTGCTTAATAATGAGACAAAATATGTGCTCAGATGAGTTTATGGAAATCAGATTGCATGGTCTAAGTCGGTCATCATGGATTTGCGCATGTGCAAAACGTAGCAAATACAATGCAATATTCTTCAGCTGATGCAACGAATAACTTGGGATATTTGAAATTCGAAGTACGCGATACAATAACCTCAAGTTCAGTCTTCTCCTTGGTGACAAGTTCCAGTTTTCTTCTGAGATTCTCAAGCTCCTTTCTGTAATTATCACCTGAATAACCCTGAAAGGAAGTTTGACGAATGAAATAAGACCATTCAGTTCTTTAGAAACTCTTAATTGGCTTAATCATAAATGTTAAAATGTCGCTCCCTTAATGTTACACTTCAAACGATAACATGCATATCAGCAAGTGTTATAAAGTACAATAATAGTTATTATTAAAAGACTTCAAATATTAGAAAGTAACCATGCGAAGATGATTGAATTTGTTGCTTATGAATTTATCAACTATGACCTTTATGTACGTAAATAACACAAAATTATTAGCTGCGAATAGGAAACTGAGCACTCATAGTATAGATCAAATCCACTCATGCGATGTAAATGTCTCACTGGAGAAACTAGAAATATTGACTCACTGGGGTAACATCACTATATGGAAAGGATTGGACTTTTCTCGCAGGAGTCATCTCAATTGAATCCAGGTCGGCTACATAACCTTTGTTCATTTTCATCCATGTGTCTTCATCAGCCACATTGCTTAGCGTATCTGGAAGAGGACTGCAATCTGGTAGGCTGGAATAATTGGAGCGTTTGACGACAAAGGAATTGGGAGCTGCCTTGAAAGTAGGCGTTCTAAAGAAATCCTCCTGGTTAATACTGTTGCTTCCGTTGTTTTCTTCCTTGACGCTTTGTCTCCCAAAATTCTGCCCCTGTAAGTGATTGTGTTTGAATCAGGTTTCAAAACATGAATTGTCCAAACGAATCGCAGACTAGAGTCAATACCAACGATGGAGAGGATGAGAAAGAAAGACAAAATATAGAAATGTTTTGTTGCTCTGTATTTGCGATTCTAAACTATCATTCTGCTCGTTTCTGTAAAAAAGGCTAACTAATGAAAAAAAAAATCATCAATTTGTGGTATGTTTTCGGAAATAGAAATAACTACCCGAGGAGGGGACTAAGTACATTGTTTGCTTACTACACTTTAGTTGGTTACATCACGAGGATACAAGCAAAAAGTGGATCATGAGAAAAATAATCCATTGCTGGAAGGACTATTTTTAGTGGTCAATATGCTTTTGGAGGTTAGAAGTTATCCGCTGAAAACTGATCGGATATGCTTAATATGGAGATTATACATATGATATAAAACTAAAATGTTTCTGCTGCTCTTGAATCCAGCGTTACCTGATTCGAAATCCTATCAGAGTCTGATGACGTGACAAGGTTATTTAGATTGTCAATTTTCATTTGCTGCTCTTTGATGCATTGATCACGTTCCTTGTGTGATTTCCTCTGCTCTTCTAGCTCCGTTTCAAGCTTTTCCCGCTCTAGTTCATACTGAAGTACGAAATTAGTAAAATAACAGCAATACTTAAAAACTTTATACGATATATTTCCTGGTGGATGCCCATATTTAGAACAAATGTTCATTCTACCTTGAGCATTTCGTTTCTCAATTTCAAAATTTCTTGCTCTAGCACTTCAGATCGAGATCCCTGAAGAAGATTTTCTCTGTTAAATAATTGTTTCACGGCATTTAAAAAAATCATACATAATTCTGTCCTCACATGAAGTTTCTTACGTAGCTCTTCTATCTCTAACTTCTGCCGCTTCAATAAGGCTGCATCCGTCAAAATCTGCAACAAAACCAACTCTTGTTAGCTGCGTTGTGAAAGTTTAATTGCTCTTCATCAAATAGTTGGAGAAGATGCTTTAGTGAAGTAGTACTTCTGACAGTTGAGTTAATTCATTGCAAATAGAAGCGACCACACGAGAAGAAAAAAGACTTGAGAAATAAAGGCATTAATTTAATGACTTCAAGCGTGTAGCGTAGAAGTGAAGCAGGCGGTTGCCTAACAAATGCGAAGTGGACTGTCTTAAACAGCAAAATAAGTTGGGACTTAGCACCGTCCAGCCAACACCATGCCCTCCATTTCATTCTCTTAAGAACGCCAAAACCGGAGATGCATCACGTTTTCGGCTTTAAGAATCTAAACTAATTGATTGATTCA
The DNA here is from genome assembly GCA_032467995.1 of Erythroxylum dillonii. Lineage (NCBI taxonomy): Eukaryota > Viridiplantae > Streptophyta > Magnoliopsida > Malpighiales > Erythroxylaceae > Erythroxylum > Erythroxylum dillonii. The sequence goes on along the minus strand of JANKYE010000009.1, from coordinate 5,187,686 downwards.
AGAATGTTACACGCACAACCTAGCCAAATGGATGAAATGGTTGACCTGTCAAAGTACCGGGAGACATATACCTCATTGACTTGGACACAGTTGGTGATACGCTTGGCTCGGCTAGCAAACTGGAGAGTTCCCTTCGACTCCTCCACGTGTACCTATAAATTTGATAACAAAATAAAGCAATGCACCAATTACGCAGGGACTCCAATGAACAACAATCAGTGGGTTGCCATAGTCAATCAAGAAAAAGAAGGGAGGAAGCTGATGTTAGCCCACCTCTTCTGGAGCTATGGTGCAGATAATTGAAGTTTTGGCATTACCACCAAGAGCAGGCTGAAGTATACGAGTCAGCTTACTATCACGATAAGGAATATGACCCCTGTGTTCATTATTTATACTGCCGTTATTAAATGATACTTCTATTGTCATACAAAGAGATGTGATGCAGAAGAAGCAGTTACCTCTGCTTTACACCTTCGCTTAGTTTATTTATCACATTGCCAAGTATCATCAAGCTCTTATTGATATGCTTTCCTTCTTTCAAACGCACTCCACCAGCACCAGTTTTAGCAATGCGTTCTGATCCAGCCAAATCTACCAAGTTCTAATTTCAATACAGAGGGACGCATTAAAAAACCGGCTCAAGAAAATTCTGAATCATACAGTTACTCTCAAACATGGAAACATATAAATCAAGCTACATAAATTCATTGGTTGGACAAAGAGATCACAGACCAGAACAGAGACTCGAATAGCATCGCCGCTTGAGTAATCATCAGCTGAGTTAGTATCTTTCCCCTTGCTTTCTATCACCTTAAATTGTATTTGAATGAAAATGAAAATAAACTCATCAGGACTAATTATGTATAACGGAAGGTTGATTTCTCACAATAGAGTAGAAGCATACCATTCTAAATATTGTGTGAGATCTACTGCTACGAGAATTCATGTTCGTCTCGCCAAAATGCCTATTAACTAAGAAAATATTCAGAAACAAAAAGAGAAACTGAGAACGGATTTGATTCACCAATTCGAGTTCTATAGTACATGAATTTAAACTAACCTTCTCCTGATTCAATAAGCTTAAGAACTTGTTCAGAATTATTCACAATTTCCTCCCTGAGTCCTGCAACAAAAATGCCACGCTACAAACAAGGAAAGCTCATATTCAATTGATTGTATCTAATCTAACAACAACAATTAAGAGAGGGCTGCAAAAAGTTGGTTTCATAATATCTAACCTCCAAGCTCTCGTGTATCTGCAATTTTTGGTTCTCAACCGTCAAAAGATCGTTGATCTCTTCATTATATATCTCCATATAAGAAACTCGAATCAGAAACTCTCTATCGGCAATCTGCTCCAAGAAAATCAAATCTCAGAAAATCAAATTCTGAACATTCTTATCAACAGCGTTCATATCTAACATTTACCATGTCTATTCTGTTAAAAACATCTTTAACAGCACGACGAATGATTCCCGGATCCGTTTCAGAACCGTTCATGGTAAAAGTTTTACCACTGCTGGTTTGTCCATAAGCAAACGCAGTTCCTGGTTTAAAAACCTCAACGGTTAGCTCAAAAGTCCGCAGATAAATCAATCGCCTACTAATATTGAGAAAATTTACCATTGAATCCGTCAACTGCAGCGTGGATGATGTCTCTTGTAAGCAGCTCGTAGACACTAGCGTTCGTGCAGCTCTCATCAAAGATGCGATCTACCAAACATGAAGATCATTACTGAGATGATGAGATAGGAGATAGGAGATAAGAGATAGGGAGACTTAGATGATAAGGAGAGTACCGAAGGCATAAGATATGCCGGCGATAGGAGTGCCGTGAGACTTGTGAAGTGAGATGCGATTGTCTTCGACCTTCCAGTAGGTTTCGTCATTTTCGATCTCTTGAGAGCTTGAGATCGGAGGTCTCACTCTGACTGCCACGCAGATCTTCTCCATAACTGAACTCGTACAGATTGCGGAGTTCTACGGCGGTTGATTTTTCCTTTTTTATTTGAACGTGAATTTGGTTATGATGTATTTGAAGGAACTTTGGCTGTTAGTTTTTGAAATCAGGCAAGGGCGGGCTTCTATGTTTGGCAACTTGGCAGAAGAGAGTTCAGGATTTTGAAAATGTTATGGCTATTACAGAAACGCCCCCACCCTAGACACATTCAATTTCCCCTTTTCGGCTCTTTCAAATGTTTCTGGGTTTGTCGAGTGCGCCTTTTATAATCTACGGGCCCAAAGGAAGTTCTGCGGATGTTTTAGGCCTATTTTGTTTCCCCTCCAGCATACAAGGGCCCAATTACTTATTACTGCAGGAAACGTCTCTTCGCACTCGAGTGGCATGCAAAAGTGGTAGGAGATAATAGAATTACCTGCATATTAACTACTACAGGCTTAACAAATTCAAAACAGAAACAAGATAAGCACTGCGGAAGCTGCTGGGAAATAGTCCAGCCAAGAAAGTTTTTCACATTAAAGGCAGAAAGTTAGAAATTATGTATAAGACACCACTAGATGGTTTGCGGACTCGTGGTCATCCATCATAATCCGCCAACTTCATATTTATTTTCAAAAGATATGATTACACTATAAAGCCTACACATAAATGTAACATTGTATCCTTTTCTGAAGCCAAGACACGTACGGAAAAGTGAAACAACCAAACAGTGAAAAGTAAACCTTTTCTTCTTCTTCTACTTCCTTTTTTTCTTTCCTTGTCTTTCTCTAACGTGGTTGCAAGGTAATGCGAGGAAGTGATGAAATTGGATATTAATCTTTTATCTAATTAATTTACCTTTGTTACGTGATAAACTGATGATTACAGGAACTTTTGAAATGAAACTTCCATTTTCTTATGGTTGTAAATTTTTTAGCAACATAAAATAAAGATACCTTGCACGTGAAGAAAAAAATAAAAAGGAAGAAGCAAAGACAACCACAAGTTTATGTGGATGCAATGCTTTTAGTCAAGCAGCAAGTACATGGGAACCAACCAGTAAACAACGTGTAACTAAGCAAAAGATGATACATAGACCGCCACAGTTGTGTTGTATGATTGTGCAATTAAGCACTCGTGGGTGAGAATGGTGGGTCTCTTTCGATTGTATGGATAATATATCAACCTGCTTTTGTATCGTCTCTATAGCTAGTTTTGCTTTCTTATCCTCTCTGGAATGATACTTTGATGATTTGATGGGGACTACATATCTAATTATCCAAATCCATACCATGCACCTGGAACAAAATGGTCCACCCTACTGTATGCGAGTATTTAGTCAATACACTTTAAAGTTAATAATTGCCAACCATTTTTTTTTTATAAGCTTTAAAGTAGTTATAAACATATTGGAACATCATTTATTCATTAATGATGAAATCAACCAAACAAAACAACTCAATTTCGATGAACTTTCATATATATTTCTGGTGGCTTTACTCAAATTATATTCATTTGTTCTTCCATTTCCATTTAAAAACAGGAGCATATTGGAAAAAAAAAAGAATTGTTATAATCACATTCAAGTATACGTGTAAATTAAGTGATCTGTATAGATATAGCTCGTGCAAAATTTCCTTTAAAGCCACAGCACACGTTATTTGATTTGATGGTGCCTGAACAAAAGTGCTTCGATTAGTAGACGCCTTGATGAGGACTGAGTTTGCTCAGAAAAAGCAAGCGTTGATAAGATGAAGAATATCTGGTGAGATTATAAGTTGAACAACGACAGATCTTAGACATTAAAACAAATCAAATCCTTTAAGTGATGCACTTTACAAAGACAACTCTCTGAAAATGAAGTTTCAACTTACGATACATATGAATACTTGACTTCATTTTTGACATTCGCTAAGCTTATGCAGAGAACAAAGTCAAAAATGTTCAAATTAAAGTTATGCAAATTTGCTAATCATGGTTACTTAGAGATCCAACAATCAATGCATTAAAGATGGTAATAACTTTGTTTTATGCTCTTTCGGAGCACAACTCAAATGAATTATATTAGAAGTCATCTCAATTATAGCTAAGTGGCTCCTCTCACTTAGCTTTAAATCAATCACTATAGATTATGTCTAGATATACGTTCCGCATGTATCTATATACGTTACTAATATCATTTACTTATGAGGGAACTTATACAATGCTAATATAGAAGCATTTAGTTGACAATTAATAGAATGACAAAATTGACCCACCATTTTAATGCATTCCACTTTTTGATCCTAATCCCTTCCTTAAGTTGAAAGGTAAAAGTCACTTTTGGAGAGGGTTGTTTACCTTTCATATTAGAAAACGCTTTCTCATCTTTTCATGCCAACTTTCGATTGTACCGTAAAGGGTTACGAAAACTATTGGTGCAAGTGGAACCAAGAGTATTGACGTATGTATGCTAATTTGTTCCCATATGCACCATCAAGCTTCCGTGTTCATTTGGTGAATATACCAAATGTTATATTTCATAATTATTCTGGAGGGGGGAAAAAATAGAAAAGTAATGTTTCTGGTAGGATTCTCTTTTGTTGTCTATTCATATCCACGTAGGAAATTGGCTAGAGAGTTTGACATTTGTTGCAGGAATATTTTACTCCTCCAGAAGCTAGGCAACACGTTACATGTCTTTTGCAGGTACGTATCAAACAAGATGACCTTCTCTAAAGTGTTAACAGTATGTACCATACTAAAGTATTTTATGGTTTAGATATTAACTCTTCTCGTCACGAATCTTTTTATGATGGAGTTGTATTTAAATGCGCATTCATATTGTTGTGTCTGCTTTTTGATTAGCGCACACTACCCATCCCCGAAAACACACTGCTCGAATGAAAGTTGGCGTCTAAATCCAAAGACATGGGAACAGAACAACCATTACATTCACTGCTTCTCTACTAACACATATTTACATACACGAACATGCATTCTTTGATGTCGAACTTATCACAACCTGAACAATTCACCAAACTCTCGACCTCCAGCACGCATTCATACTTACTGGACCTAACTCTTCACTAGCCCAACACGTAAAAAGCTTATAAAAGAGTGAAAAAGAAAAGTGAACAAAAAGATGGTCCTCTGCTAAAAAAGAAATCCTAGGGAAGACCAAAAAGCATCTGGGAATGGCATCGAATCTTTACATGGTGCCTATATAGCAATATGGGTTTCATCAAAAACAACTTTTCCTGATTAATCAAATCCACCCACCTGCTTGGATGAGAGAGAGAAGAGCGAGAGAGGACTCTAATATTTGTGAGTTGGTGCAAAATATTAGAGCTTTTTATTGAGCCTAGCTAATTATTCTCGGTCAAAATCATAGTTAAAGATGATTATTTTGGCTGTTGCATGGCTTGCATGGCAACTAAGATATGGCACAGATCGGAAAGTCTTGCCCCGAGCACAGTGGATTCGTATCTTAGGCGGTCATTCTCTCTCCGCAGTAAGTAGCGATGGTTTTGAACTGTGCCCAACCCGTTCTTGAGGTCTCGGTTTTGTTCCTTTAGCCGGTTCACCTGTTCAGTGAGGTTCTCTAAATGCCTCTGCTTTCTCCAACGGGAACGTCGGGCTGATTCGCGGTTCGATATCATGCGTCTTCGCTTTCGCTCGTCCACTGAGTAAACCGTCCTGGTCGACCCCTCCGAACCGGAGGTTTGAGTTTGACTACCAGCTGATGATTGGAAGAGTGGCAAGAGTTCCTCGATTTCGTTGGGTGTCAACCCGATTTCATGAACCGGGATATTGAATTGGGACGCCTCGTCAGCTGAAAACATGGTAAACTAGCACAAGAGTAGCTGGCCGGTTTTTACACACTGAACCGGATCTCAGAGCGAGAGGGAGAGAATGGAAAGAAAGGGAAAAGGGAGAAACGAAGTGTTGGGAACGGGTATTTATGGACCAAGAGAAGGGACACATGGGACCCACATTAACAATTATATTGAAAAATATGAGGCATTGTTGTTCAGAAAATAATTTCATATGCATGTTCTTTAACTTTGGTTAGCTTTGCTGAAATGGGGTAGGGACGTAGAAAGATTAGGTTAGCTTAATCACGAAGAATCAAACAAAACTCATCTTGTATCAGCAAAAAGAAGAAGCAAACTTTTATATGTCACAGCCCAAGACATGTGGGATACGGCATAGCAGCTTTTGGGGTGCTCAGCGTTAATGGAATAATGACTTGACTTTCGTGGCCTTCGTTCTTGTTGCTCGATACCAAAAAAAGCACAAAAAACAAAGGCAGTACATATTCCACATAATTCTTCAAGCAACTCTAACCAACGCCAGGTGTGTCTCTTCAGAATTTTTTATAAGCAGACCTCCTGAGCATATGGTTTCACCGTGATAATTTCTCTAGAGGACTAAATCTAAATGTGCTATTTCTTGGCAGTAAGCTAAGAACAGAAAGCGACACGTTGAGATTTTATTTCCTAATTAGATACTAATCGTCGATCAACATTTCCTCATCAGTCTAAGACTCTATACACTTGGAAACGGAGGTAGAAGTAAACACAAAGAAATTCAATGGCTTGGTTGTAGGAAGCTACCTTAAATTAATTAATTAATTCAGCTCTTGCTAGAAGTCGGTGATCATAGTTCAAATGCCACAAATATGTACAGTTCTAGATCAATCAAAAGGAAGCTTGCGTTTTCTTTTAAATCAGAAGTCACTTATCTCTCTTGCTTGGGTACTGACATTTGATTGTCCTAAAAGCAGATTGTTTTGTTTTTCAGCCATGTATCAAACGACAATTTCAGTGCTCTGCCTGAACATGCCAAGCACATACTGTATATATTAGGTTATGCACTAGGGTTGTACAGTAGTTAATGATAAATATTTAGAGGCATATAGTTTGATAGTTACACGAATTTGGGTAGTCTTCTTAGCTGGGTTGGTAGTTAGTTTCTCGTTATAATGGCAAGCTAGAGAACTTTAAAAGCAAAAGAATAGTATTAGTGGAGGCTAACATGATGTAGTTTATAGCTTTAGTTCATAAATAATTAAGCATTTTGTCGTCTCTAAAGTTTCACAAACTCCAAAGTAGCAGCGCTCATGTGCTGCAAGGTGATTTTCGAATGAATCCACCTGATACTTCCTCTTCAAGAAGTATTCTCTACTTCGTCCCATATGCTACGCAACTGGCTTTACTATTAGTTTTCAGTTCTCTGAAATTCCTCCTCCATTAAATTAATGGATTAGATTAATACTATAACGTTCAGTTAGGTAGTTAAACTAAACATTAATCTTCAATCATCGGATTATTCCAGGTGTAACTTTTGTCTTTGACGTGCGTCCAATGTGCATGGCTCGACGAATCTAACATATCCTTAATAGAATATGGGGAGAATGTTAAGAACCATTTCGTTCTTTGGAGATCGATGCAGACGCGACAAGGAGTATATCGACGAGGAATCTGACTAAAAGACATGAGCAGGCAATGAGTACCATGATGTCCTCAAATTATGTAATTTTTTTGTTAGATGTAAAGTGAGAGTAGGAATTGGATTTAGTGAAGGATATATAAGTGAAAAAGATTAATAAACTTTAATGTTTTAAAGTTTTAGGTTGAAGTGTGGTGTCAAAGTCCATAAGTATATTTCCACACTAAATTTATGATAAAGACTAAATAAGCAGCACTACGTTATAATTTTTAATGAAGAATGCAACCATGTACATCTTCTACCATGGATGACATGTTTAAGCAAATAGATATAATTAATCTGATTCAATGTTGGTTTATATTTCCTCCTGTTGTCTAAATTATCTTATTATCTTGCGGGAAGGTGGAGGATTTCAAAGATAAAATTTAGGGCCAAGAAATTTGGTAAGCAACTTTGAACATGAATGGGTGAGGTAACTAATTGGATGAAAATGAAAGTGATGTCCAATATCGACGACAGCACACGAAGAAGCCCGAAAATGGTGCAGATTGTGGGAAGTTCTGGTTTAATTGGCTAGCAAAAAGAACAGTTGAGGCCTACCAATTAGGGGAAACACTTGTTAGAAGCTAGATCGAAGCATCAAAGCTAAAAAAGTGAACAGGAACGCAACACGGATTAGCCAATGGGAAGAGAAACCTTAAAAGCTACGAAGAGAAAAGAACAGTGCTAAATTAAGTGAAGAGCGCAACGTCATATATTTTATGTTACAAGATAATGATTTTGAGACTTGAGAGATGTGTCATTGCTTCTTACTCTTATAAACAAGCGACGATTTGGAAAGTACGGTCTTAGGGACAGATGAGACAGAGACTGCAGATACAAAGACATCACGCATATCTTCAATAACAAGTAGCCCTTTTGAAATACTGGCGGACTTGCTGCTCCATCCTCGTATATTAAGGCACTCCTTCGTGCTTCCTCTAGCCAACATCAAATTTTCTAGGTTGTATTTTCTGGAATCTATCATACCACAAGATGCTTACGAATTCAATGGAGACTTCCCTGAGAATGGCAATTACGGTTAAACATAAAACTACTTGAGGGATGTTTTATATATAATCAAATCATTTCACCAAAAAGACAAGACAATTTCAAAAGCATCTATTTACACTGATATTCATAAAATTTAGATTGGAGGTGTGATTTGCTTTTTAATAATGTTATTTTTGCCTAAAGATCCATCATAAATAACATAATATACTCTCAATAATCTGACCACATCTTTTTTTCTATGAATATTCAGCCTACTATGTATACTTCCTAGCCCACTTTTAGTAATATCACATAATGATTATTGGACACTAGAGCTTCAATTGTAGATTATGTCACACCATACAAAGACTCTAGCTAGTGTTTCGAAACTCAGACTAGACATTGAACCGGAGACTTTACTGGTCACCGATTCGACCGGTTCAACCACCGATCGCTTCAATTGTAGATTATGTCACACCATACAAAGACTCTAGCTAGTGTTTTGAAACTCAAACTAGACATTGAACCGGAGACTTTACTGGTCACCGGTTCGACCGGTTCAACCACCGATCGAACCGGTATGACGTCATGATTATATTTAATTATATATAATATTAATAATATTAAAAAATACAAAAAAATACCAAAAAAATAACAAAAAAATTATTGAACCAGTAGTCGGATCGGTCGAACTGGACCGGTCCGACCTGTCAATTGACCGGTTTTCACTGGTTCAATTGAAAACTAGTTTTTAAGAGTGAACCGAAT